>JADDOH010007537.1:0-27388 GCA_016648135.1 Agrypnia vestita
AATAAAAATATTACTGTCATAATTAATATCATTAATTTTTTTAATATTCCATCAGATTGTGTTTACGTAAAACTCACTGGCGTTTTAATATACTGATGATGACGATGGAATGCGCCTGATATTAGGTCCTTACATATGAAATTGGCGTTTTGCCATACTGGCAAATTTGATCTCAAATATCTTCTCTTTCGTTAGAAATTCCAAATCCAAATTTATATAGCTATTTACTCATGTATTTGTGTTTTGAAAATTATAATTCATTTGTTTTTTCCTCAATTTTTTTTTTCTTTGCGTCACTCAGTTTACAAAATGAAAAACTGAAATATCGCGTTATTTACGAGTTCGAGTTCCACCGTGGCACCAGTGCTGCAGAAACGGCTCGAAGGATTAATGATGTATATGGCGACGGTGCCGCAAAAGAAAACACAGTGCGTTTTTGGTTCCAACGTTTTCGTTCTGGAAATTTCGACCTGCAGAACAAGCCCCTTGGACGGCCGGAGACCAAAGTTGATAATGAAGAATTGAAGGCTATTGTGGAAGCGGATCCATCGCAAACCACATCCGAGTTAGCTGTAGGCTGCGGTGTTAATGATAAAACTGTTTTAATCCACTTGAAGCAGATTGGTAAGGTGAAAAACTTTGAAAGGTGGGTACCTCACGAATTGAGTGAAGCAAATCAACAAACGCGCGTTGACTGCTGGGTTGCATTACTCAACCGGCACAATAATGAAGGGATTTTAAATCGAATCATTACCTGTGATGAAAAGTGGATCCTGTACGATAATCGGAAGCGCTCATCGCAATGGCTGAACCCTGTCGAACCAGCCAAACCATGCCCCAAGCGAAAATTGACTCCAAAAAAGTTACTTGTGAGCGTTTGGTGGACTAGTGCTGGTGTCGTTCACTACAGCTTTCTTAAATCTGGCCAGACGATTACGGCAGATGTCTATTGTCAGCAACTGCAAACCATGATGGAAAAGCTAGCTGCTAAACAACTGGTTAATGTTAATAACTGCTTAATGGTTAATGTTAATAGCTGCTAAACAACTGGTTAATGTTAATAACTGGAGGCTGGTTAATCGCTCTAGGGCTGCTTCATGATAACGCTAGACCACACACTGCACAACAGACGGCTACCAAATTAGAGGAGCTTCAATTGGAATCTCTAAGACATCCACCGTACTCTCCGGACCTTGCCCCAACAGATTACCATTTTTTTCGAAATTTGGATAACTTCTTGCAAAGGAAAAAATTCAACTCCGATGGGGCAGTCCAAACCGCCTTCAAAGATTTTATTGATTCCCGTCCGAATGGTTTTTTTAGTAAAGGGATCGATGAACAACCTATGAGATGGCAAAAGTGCATAGATAGCAATGGTACATACTTTGATTAAATAAATATATTATAATAAAAAAAAATCGGCTTTACGTTCCTCCCATACTAAACGCCAATTTCATATGTAAGGACCTAATATATACCTGATTAACAATATCAAATCAAAATTAAATTTTTCCTTCTTCTTCTTCCTAGTGACCGAGGATCGCTTTCTCAGTAGATTCTCTCTAAAACCTATGTGACTCAATTCTCAGTGTTGCTATAAGGGAGGTGCTCAGAGCTACCTCACCCTTTAGAAACCTTCACATTGCTGACCACTACAAGCCTCTCAAGGATTTCATTTCTTCTACGGAGATATTAATGAATTTCAAAGACCTCTAAGGTGATCCTATGCATCTAGTCTAAATGGCCCTTAGTTTGAGCGGGCCAACCAATCCGCTGCGCCGCTGCCGCATTCCATCCTTAGCCTTCCGTTAGACTAGAAGTTCTTAATCTTATCCAAATTATAATAATTTATTTTCTATCGGTCCGTCTTTCTGTCCCTGTAATTTCGTGTAACGTCCGTAACTTCTTTATAGTATATTTTTTACGAAAAAATTATTTTAGAATTTTTTTATGATTTTTTTTCATTTTTTCTTTACAGTAATTTTTTCTTTTCTTTTTTATATAAATAAATAAATACCTACTTATTCCTTAGGAACCGACATGAAAAAGTACCATCATTTTTGACCGGTTACAGCTAGTATTATAGTATGAATGCTGTTGCCTGTGGTTCAAATTTAGGTGCAACTCTATTTATATAATACTTAAATATTGATGTTTTTTACTTTTTATTCCATCAAGGTGACCTTATTATAAATTTATATTCTTGTGACACATCTTTATCGTTCATATATGTTTTATATTTTTATAGTTAATAGCTTTATACCTATTTATATATATAAATAAATATGTTTAATGTTGTAAGTGTGATTTCAAACCACAATGGACCTATGATAAAATGTATAGACCCTGCGAATTATTCTTTATATTCTTTACATTGAAATAAATATATTTATATTCTTTATATTGAACCTTGTGACTCTCTTATATGCTTGCCATACATCACGCAACACAAATTCAAATACCGGAAGATTGTGAAGATTGGGTCAGAATCTTTTTTCTCACAATCAAATTTATGTTTCTCATTATACCAGTGCGTTAACTTTACAAAGAACTTCAAATATCTAAATTGTGAGTCCATGTAAAATTTAATGTAATATGAAGACATTGGTGTTTTAATTTGTTGATGGTCCAGTATCGCATTTCTAAAGCTCACATTTCTTTTATTGTTCTTATAATTTTTTAAATCTTAAATAAGTATTTTTAAATATGAAGTGATTTAATGCCATTTTATATATTTTGAATCACGTGGGATTTTGAAATGTTGTGTTATCCCATCATATTCCATTAAAACTGGTCTGATTAAAGTCAACAATATGAAAAATTAATTAAAACACATAAAATTTTGGTTATAAATAGAATTTATTTAAAATTAAAAAAGTACTTCTTTAATTTAAAACTATAAATGAGATACAGCAAAAGAGAGAAAAAGTTGTAAAAGTTAAAAAAAATTGTATTATATTGTCTAAAAATAAATTTACAAAGATTTTCAAGTAATTTATGTGACGACGACGTTTATATTTTAGAGGCACTTACGGTGGGCGTAGAATATTGGAAAAAACTTTTTAAAAATTTAATTATTCGTTATTTCTTTTCTTTTCTTGCGAATTCATATAATCTTGCTGACTTGGCGAACCAGTACCAAATTCATGTAGACTTTGTGACGTCAGCCTCATGCCACAACGGACTGGTCCATCGGAGCCAGCAGTGATGGTCTCTTGTCGCTCCTGAACTAATTAACATCGTTTCACTTCTACCTCCGGATTTGCGTTCCTTCGCCATAACCATCTTAATTCAATAAAATCAGTGCTTCCCTTACAAGTAAAACTATTTCAAGTGCTGAAACTGTTACTGTTCCGTATCTTACTTTTCCTATTAAATAAACCGAAATTTTCAAATACAATTGATAAGTCTATTTATATTGCATATGAATTATCATTCTACATACATAAATATATATTTTTATATAAATACACAACGAAATATTACTTCTAAATACTGTTATGGGACCGTGACTGTGGGAAGGAAATGAAACGCTTAAAAAATTTTTACAACCAAAATTAATTAACCAATTAAAAAGACATTCAGAAAAATATAATTCACGAAAAAATATTAGTCTTCTACTGGGATTCGAACCCAGGTCACCTCCTTTCCGGGGCCGGTGCTCTGACCACTGAGCTATAGTAGCGCTCTATGTTTCCGTGAATATATCGACCTTATATGTAATTCTAAAAATGAGAATTACATATATGGTCGATATATTCATGGAAACATAGAAGGCTACTATAGCTTAGTGGTCAGAGCACCGGCCCCGGAAAGGAGGTGACCTGGGTTCGAATCTCAGTAGTAGCCTAATATTTTTTCGTGAATTAAATTTTTCTGTATGTCTTTCTAATTGATTAATTAATTTATTTTAAAAAATTTCACAGAACTTTGTTCTGAAAAATTACAACTTCATAAATATGAATGTGTTCTTGAATAAATATAACCTTTTCAACTTTTATTAAGTATGCAAAGTTACTAGACGCAAATTTAATCGAAACATTGTTGTTAAATTCACTCTTAATATTTCTAGATTATTTCACACACAAATTATCCAATTTCGTTATTCGCATTACTTTATCTTCGCTACATTTTTATCACTCCTGAGTAACTTGTTTCCCATACACTGTAAACTTCTCGCTCAACCGCAGGGACTTTCTTGATTTAATATCGTTGGAATCACACACGCGCAAGCAACAGACGCCACACGATTTTGCTTGGCTGTTTCTGTGGCGTTAGCCCGCCATCAACTCTGACACAACTGTTGCGCATTAGCCGGTCGATCTCTTTTTATAGGTTATGTCGCTTTCTCGTTGTTTCTATATTGATTTCGATAGTGCGTTATTCCGTTTGATCCTACCATCTCGTAACAATACTTTTGAATAGCATTGAGTATCGTTTAATTCACTAGCAATTCAGTCAATTTGTTTTATCAGGACGAAATCTGTCCCTTGTCTAATCACATAGTCTACCTTTCAACACCTACTAGAATGGATCGCTACCAGTAAATGCAACTAATTACTGGAGAAACCCTTTTCTGGAGAAAATGGTTCGCATCCTTGAGGTCTAATGAAGGAGGGTCCCTTTGTGACGATTAATGCCTTGGCATTCCTCTATTTTATCGGCAATAGAAAGTTCTCGTAAGTGAGCGTAGCCCTTTCTTTAAATATAAATAGTTGAGAGGGAAGATGTCTTCAGAAAGTAATCTGAACACGCTCGTTCTAGAACGAGGCACAACTTAATCCCAAAAATCACATTTTTAAAACTATTAAATAATTATTAATGATTTTGAGCTGCTATTTTTTGTAATCCTCGTAAATATAACACACAATAATAAAATAAAATGATAAAGTAGAAAAAAGTCAGTTTTTTCATAGACAATCGGGAATATTACATACGATATGCATACTTATTCTGCTTGCACAGCTTTTGTCAGTCGGACGCTTGTGAGTGATATTCCTGAATGAAAGCAACCTCGAACTTTTTTGAGAGTTTATCAGAGTGTGGGTCTCCCACTAGGGGATAGTTTGTTTGTGAATTTCTACCAATCCGTGGCCGTAACATATGTGACCCGTTATGCTAACTATGGCTGCCTTTACACGTTAGGTTAACCAGTATTATTAACCTGTAACCGTAGATAAAATCTAATTTGTTTTTGTATTATGTCAATTTAATAATAATAATCAAAATTACATGTCTGTCCCCTTTTTATTACAAGCTTTTATTCATGTTCTCTTACCTGTTTGTTTGTCTTCAGATTTAATAATCCAGATTTCAATAACAGTGTGTTAAGAATATTGAAAAAATATATTTAAATTTTGATATCACTTATCTTTGTAAATGTTGATTGTATGTAACCAAAATGTAAAGAATATTTTCTATTCAACATTGAAAGAGCAATACTCCCTAAAAGTTTTTTTCTATTAGCTACGAGTCACCCTTAATAGGCTGTTGCGCACTTTTTCATATTCGCAGTTTCGTGACATTTTTCATTTAATAATTTGGTATCTAGCGCGCGATAAATCAGTAAATTAAATCCTCGCATCGAAATCTTGGAAAATTTTCTAATAATAATCGAAAGAAAAATCGTTTCCCGGGCGTAATGGCGATAATTCATCAAAACTTCATCAGTGTACGGTTCGGTGTAATAACAACAGATGTCACTAATGTTCCAGATGTAAATATCCACCAATCCATCACCCGCGAACCGCCCCCTTCCCCCCCTTGCCGCAACTGTGGGCCGCCCGCAGCGCCTCAATTAAATTTCCCAACGCACACGTCATTCATAGCTAGGCCCGCTTTTGTTTTCGGGATAATTTTTTTATTTACTTAGAAAAGTGTATTTTGAAAATACAACCCGAATATTTATATTTTTTTTTGGTATGAAAAAGTAAACATTAACGTAAAACCAGAGTGTGAAAATTTGTATAGGAAACTCACCCCCGTTATCTGTGGAATTGGCGAACGTTACATTGTGTAAGGTGATCACTGAAGCCAGCCACGTAGGTCGTAAGCCCAATGGACCTACTTTTTTATAAACAGGGTTATTTTGAAAACATTAATAACCTCGCGGGACTATATTCCTGCCTTGATTATGAGTTAAAAATGTTCAAGCAGTTATGACCAAATATCAATAGTTAAAGAGATGTGCGACATCAAATACTGCATTTTTTTTTCAATATTTCTGACTTTTTTTTGTAAAACGTTGAACTATCATTACAGTTACTTATATCGAATATGAAAAATACATTCCCTTTAATACAAGTCAAATAAAATAATAAAAACCTTCGAATTCCAATTGGAAAATTTTCAGGGTTTTCATAATTTTATTTTACTTGTATTGAAACGAATGAATTTTTCATATTCGATTTAAGTAACTGTAATGATAGTTCATCGTTTTACAAAAAATAAGTCAGAAATATTGAAAAAAAATGCAAACTTTGATGTCGCATATCTCCATAACTATTGATATTAGGTCATGATAGCTTGTATATTTTCGACTCATAATCAAGGCAGGAATATAGTCCTGCGAGATCATTAATGTTTTCCAAAGAACTCTATAAAAAGAAGTAGCTTTCACTCTATGAAACATCTATGTAGGTACAATACATCTTGATTAATGATGTCCCACTAATAATAAAATCTAATGATGGTCAAACCGTTATTTTAACTGGTTATTTTCAGTACAGTTATTTGTAATCTGTATCTGATTGTACCAATGATTGGTAACTGAGATATAATTTACGACCTCGCAAGAAATAATCGGTTCGGCCTACACCTCCGCCGTGATAGGATGCTCACCTGATGACTCTGAATAAGACTTTAGCGAAACGTCGATACTTGCTTCTCAGTAAAATGTATGGTTTGTAATATATAATTATTTTGTAGGGCTGATGGTTGCCCTTCGAATTGCGAAAAATTATCGAATTGCAAATCATCGATGCAATCAGATACAAATCTCAAGAAACGGTTAGTGCGTCACCGGTTAAAATACCATCACTAATATATTCTAGTATCTATTATGTTCTTTAAAATATTGAAGAAACTGACAAAATTCTAAATATATTAACTGTAATTACCTATATTATTTTGTTTCATTGCCAGTCTTGAGTTCCTTTTGACAATTTTCACCATTCAAGTACCTACTCATGAATCAACAAAGATATTTGTGATACATTTAGTGGAATGGAATATATTTAAGCACAGTAGATAGGGGCTCCCTAAAGTGGATTCATCATTCACCATACAGTAGAAAGATATTTGAAAGAATAATAAATACATTTTACAATTTTACAGATCTTATTCCATATAAATACAATTAATTGAAACGCCTATTTAAGCATCGGCATTTAAGCATATTTAAACCTAAGCAACGTGTTATAAGTACATAGGTTTCGTAACACATATGAAAAAGATTTTCGAATGAGAAGTGCATCGAGCAAATGTACAATTTCATTATTCGTTCAAAATTGGAATATGAAAGGCAGTTTGGAGCCCACATCAAAACAAATACATCGACATGATTAAGCAGATTCAAAAGAAATTCTTGCACTATAGTGCCACCACTATAACTTAGCGTGCGAGGGAGGGCGTCCCTGTCGCCTTACAGAAGTTGCCAGGATGTAAATTTATTACACAATACATAATGTACAGAATGTCCGGTGACCGGTTTCGTAGTCTTTAACAGAAATTTGGTCAGGCAGCACTAAAGAAACCAAGCAATAATGATGGCCGTTCTATCTGTCAAACTGTCAGACGGTAATATCGGTCCATTATTTGCTTTTTCAGCTTCGCAAAACTTTAATATTTCACTGGCGCATGTTCTTGCACCATCCCGGACTGTTTAGGATGTTTTGGACATAATAGTTCAGTGCATATTGGTAATCAAGATGTCACAGCTCCCGAGTATGAACCGAATGACAGGGCTCGGGGTTACCGCCGGGTGCGGGCGGGGCGGGTTTTAGTTCCAAAGTCGCCGCACGCCAAGTTATTGTGGTCACGCTCTACTTATACTACGCAAGTTATGACGTGAAGTGAGTACCTATATGGTAGCGATATTATGTTTGATGCTTTCAATGCTATCATTTAATACATTGACATGATCGCTTAATTAATTTAAGAGTTGCACACTACGCGTTATAGTGTACTTATTCATTATATCCATTCTGCATTTTGAGGTATGAAATAACGCGTGACCTCGATTTTGCAAACCGGTCATAATTCTCTAGCAAGTTTGGAGCATCAATTATATTTCGTAAAATGTTGACCCCCAACATGACTAGGCCCTCCTGTCTGCGCGACTCGAGGCTGCATTAGTTGCATTTCCTCAGCAGCACTTCACGGAGCATGAATGTAGGAAGGAATTGCATGTAATCGAGGATTTAACAGTAATCTACACGTTTTACAATAAATTGGAAATTACTACAAAGGTCTGGGATAATTTACCAGATTCAAGAAACATCGCGAATATCTGGTCGAACTTATAGCGACAGAATCTTGTAGTAATGGAATCGCGCCGGACACACTGTTGTTTTGACAAGCGATAGGTGTCCTTAGAATGGCGAATCGACCAGAAAAAGCGATAGTAATAACGGCGCGAGTGGATACTTACGTACGGAGTTTTCTAAAGCAAACCTGAGCGATTTAAGCATCGTAAATCAGTATATCAGAGACAAGTTATTCAAGAGTGATAACTATAACGGTGCTTCTACCAAATTCGTGTCCAGTGGCTTTTTTGAAGAAAGTTTTTTAAAATCATTTTTATTGTTTCATTTGCCTCCCATAAACACGATCCCGTGAAAAAAAATTTTTTTCATAAACCTAAATGTATCAAAATACGACAGAATGTTAGAAAAATACGAAATACAGAATTTGCTTTGAAGATCACCGAATCATGGAAATGAAAATAAAATATTTTCTTTTCTTCTTGATTTTATTGCTCACTTTTAAATAATTCTAAATGTCAAATGCCAAACTTGATATTTTCAAAATTAAATTTCACATCAGATATCCATGTTCCGTGTTTGGACATTTATGTTTGTTTTTTATTGTTTATGCCGATGTATTTCAAAACATTAAATTTATGAGCTCACGGCGATCAAGGGTTGGCTCGTTTTAATTTAGCATTATACAATGTTTATACATTTATTATTATTTATTATGTTATTTATTCATTATTCTGACAGAAAACCGTTTATTTTGCGTTTATTAAAACAAATTATAACGGAAATGTAATGAATAATTTCATTGAAAGAGGCCATTTGGCGGAGTTTTTTTATAAAATGAAAATTGTTGAATTTAAGTTGTCAATTTAAAAAACATTAGCCTATTATACTAAAAACGTATTGTTTAACCATTTTTTATAAAATCACTTTGACCACTTAAAATACGATAAATACTGGGTTATTCCATAATACTTTACAAGTAAATTTCCGTCTGAATTACATATCTAAAATGTTCAAGCAATAATATCCTTATATTGATAATTGGGATGAAAAGCGATATTTGATTTTGTATTTTATTTTCAATATTTCCAACTTATCTTATATAAACTTCTTCTTCAAAAACAAAGTATACATTTATATACTGACGAAGGGGACATGGGCTCTGAAGCATGTTGATATTTTCAATATAAAAGTTGTGAAAACGAAGTTTATTTTTATTAATTATATAAATTATATTAATTAAAGGAACTTTTATGAAAAAAATTTAATTCATGCACATCAATATATATTTATTATAATCTTACGGAAATTTGTAAGCTCTAAAACATAAAGGTATTTACAAATTGTGGATAACTTTACGTTTTTGTACGTTTTAAGGCTTCCTGATTGATTGAAATCATTAATTTCAAACCTGTCCAACTGTTATACAATAACTGACAAGATACAGAAATAGCAATATTAGCCCAGAGCTTATAACCTATATGAACTGGCTTACGTGATCACTTTACACAATTTAACGTTCACCAATTCTATCGTAAGATCATCCACACATTATCAATTTTTTTGAAAATTCTATATTTACATGTTCGAATTATAGGAATCTTCCGTATTTTTTTTTACCCTTCAACAGGCCAGGAGGCCCAATTACAAAAGGGACATACATCACAAAACACTCAGGTTTGAGTTAATCACTTGTATTAATTTAAGATCTCACCGGGAATCGAATCCGGAACCCTCGGAGTGGGAAGCCAGTGTCATATCCACTGCGCTACGAGAGCCTTCAAATGGTCTACTTTATTTATCTTAATTATTTAGTTCCACACATAATGTTGTATGGACTAATACCTACATGATTTCACTTAAACACATTGCATTTCATCTATTCATTTAAAAGTTTTTAGTATAAAATTTTTGCACTCCTGTTTAAACCTCCTTATATTCACGGTGTTTTAAATTTCCTTTGGTCTAGGCTAGAGACACCTGTATTATCATCTGTAAAATCATCTTTCTGGGGATAAATTCCAGTAAGTGTGTTCTTATAGCATTCTTAAACATATAAAAGCTGCCTTTATGAGTATGAGGGTAGTGGCTACTCCCTTTAAAAAATCAATGAAATGTTGTATAAACGTGTATATATACGTCTGTACACACATATACGTAAGTACCCACGTGATACAGCACAGTGTGCTGACTGCTGCGGGCTTAACCGAAGCCATCAGCCCTGTTTACCTTCGCCGGATATTTGCAGAACTTCAGCGCTGTGATCGGGTTGCTCTCGAGTGGCCGAACACCCTTTCATAGCGCTCGACGCTTCAACCCTGAAGAAGGGCGCTGAAACTCGCCCCGAATATCCAGTGAAGCGAGTATAAAGAGATGAGTTGCCGTTTGTGTAGGCACCTACTTAAAAAAAACATCCGTAGATTTATTTAACTTTATTTGTTTAATATGAGATACAGTTTATTACACTATTTAAAAATAGTATGTTTAATGTATAATTAAAACATGTCGCTGTACCTCTCCAAAAAGATACTCTTGTGCTTGTAGAGGGATTGACACATTTATATGATTACATATTTTAAAGACTTATACCTACACATTCGAGAAACCAATACTTTTTATATAAAAGGACTAAGCGGGTGCCGCGGGACAGAATTATTATTTTGACGTATGACAGCACGACATGTCCGCCATAGAAAAGCGTAACCGTTGCATCGGATCATTGTGGCCAGAGTGAAGAAATACCTAATTGCCTACTTATGTGTAGAATATTCAAGAAAGTGATCGATGTGATAAATTAGCACGAATTAAACGGTGTAATAAATAATGTTTGATATTTTTGTTCAAATGATAATTAATGTGAATTAGAGAATTGCGCGCAAATTAAATTCGTTTCCAGTGATTTCTTGATAAATAAATAAAAACTTTTAATTGTTTTAATGTTTCTATTATCTTCCGCAGTTTCGTCTCGTGACAATATCAAATAATTTTCTAGAATATCAAATTTGAAAACATAAAAATTATATAACATTTATTATTTATATTGTATATTTAGTGTGCTTTTTACGGTAGTCGTCTAAATTTTGATACAACATATTTTACAATTTAAACTTTTAACCACATAAATGTATCTCTGTGTGATGATATAAATTTTTTGATTACATATTAATGTGTTCATAATTATCTATTAACTGACCAAACAATTTTAACTCGGTGTTATTAATTAATTTTGATAGCAAAGAGTGTCGTTTGAATTAACAATTAATTAATTTACTCTTGCACTATTGTCACAATTATTTAGCGGATATTAAACCGGGCTCGTGCGCGTGCGCCGTATTGTAAGATTTATTTATTTCACAGGATCGTAACGTCGCATTGTATGATATTTACTCTCCATTTACGTTCGTTTTGGACATTTTGAATACTTATCATAAATTCACTGCTTTTACGTCGGTTTTAGTCGCCAAAAGTCTGCTGTCACCGTTTTGGCGTTATATTGAACTGTCAAAACCAAAACCATGTAAAAAAATGTATATACACAAACATTTTTAATGTACAGAAGATTAAAAACGTTCGATGAGATATGAAGAATGAAAATAAACTGAATGAATTTAAAAATAAACAGAACGCGCATTCCTCCCTCGTAAGGCGATCCATTGTGACTAAATTTCTAGGAAACATACTCCCACACGCCTCTCTTTATTTCGGTTTCCGCTCAAAAGTGATTTAAAAAGTGCAGAACCGATGTTAAATTTTTTTGTAAAATTATTATAGTGTTGGAGATTATAGGATGTAGATTAAAGATTGTATTAAGATTATATATTGTTTAAGTATTATTTTATTACACTTTGTATTTAAATATAAATATGTATAAATAATTAAATATAGAATGCAGTAAAAAAACGTAAAAAGTAAAATATTAGTTGATGTACCAAAAAACAAATAGATATGTAATATAAGAGATACATTTATGGATAGTATAAACGAGCCTTAAAAAAGGGTAGCGCGACGAATAGGAGGCCTTACCATCCTTCCGTTTCATTCCTTCTTTGGCCGTTCGACTGTGTCTAGCTTAATAACACTCAGCTATATTTTTATTCTTATCATGTCCTGTGAATCTCGAAGCATGCGAAATAAACGGCCCTCGTAATCCAGTGAGAATGCAACTGGCTTCTCAATCCGAGGTTCCGAGTTCAATTTCCGGTGAGGGCACAATACGACTGATTTTCTTTCGAGGTTGGGAGTTTTTGTATTTTGTAATTGGGCCTATTGTAGAGATAAAAAAGGTTAATACACTATACCTATTAGGATCTGATATATGTGGAAAAGATAAAGATGATTTATAAAATAAAAAATAAGTTGTTGAAAACGAATATCGCCCTTTACCAGAGCAGTGACGTGCATAGACAACACACGAGAACAAAAGTCTGTATAAGAAGTAATATACCGAGGAATAATAGAGAGAGATATGGTTTCTTATACATTGCGATCGACTTCTATAATGGGATCCCCAATTTATTTATTTATTTATCTTTATCTTGTTACATGACAGGAGATGGAGCCGCTCATCTCACTAGGAAGAACCTGTGCCGAGATGAGCAGCTGAACAATATAGTTAGAACAAAGAATAATAAAGATATACGACAAAATATACTATAAAATTAATTAATTAATTAATTGAGTATATAAATATAAAATGTGGATAATAAGAACAGAATATACTGTAAAATACAAAAGCAATAGTGAAATAAAGGAAGTAAATAGTATGGAACTTCTCAATAAACGGCTGAAGGGACTCTTGTTGGGGAGGAGATAACTGTTTGACAAGTCAATGTGATTATATTTAATATGTGTACCCATTTATTTTACTGTATTTCCTGTCTCCTTATACCAGCATACAATTGCTGTTTGGGGACATGATATTTAATTTTTTATTTTAATTAATACAAATTATTATATTCATTATTCATTACAACTTTTCATTTTCCTTTTTGCTACTTTATGTATTGTTAATTTATTTTCATTTTGTTATTTTCTCTACCTATTTTTAATTGATATTATGTTTTAATTTTCTTTTTCATTCTTTCTAATGAAAGCTTCTTTGGTTGCGTCTGAATTACTCAGGTACGTGAATGGTGGTTCATTATTCTTTGCACCCTGAATGGAATCTAGCTACCCTCCTCAGCGCGTCGATTTGCTCTCAGCACTGTCACTCTAGCAGCATCCTCTCCAAAATTATTCATTACCCCACTGCATTACTTACATCCGCGTAACAGATCGCTTCAAGTCCACGAAAATTATCTGCTCTAGAGCTTACATAGTGAAAAAATATATGCATTACCCAACAGGCGTGATAAATATGCATTTTCCCCTTCTTATTTCTGATCATTGCTCAAAAAATTGTTGAAGTAAAATATAATAGAGCAAAAATATTTGGGATCAATTAATGTTTGTTTGTTTAAAGGTTCGGAAAAACTTGATTAAAACTCTTGTCTGGAGTGAGCTGATGTATGGCAGCGAAACATGGACCATCGGCCAGAGCACGTCCGGGAGGCTAGCGGCCTTTGAGATGTGGTGCTACAGGCGCATGGCGAGGATCCATTGGTCTGAACATATCCGAAACGACGAGGTGTTGAGCAGGGTAGGCGAAAAGAGGCGGCTCCTTAACAGAATCGCCCAACAGCGAGCAATTTGGATAGGCCATAATATAAGGCCTGCTTTTAACCGTCGTCAAGGGAAATGTTGAAAGCAACAATCGTAGAGGCCGCCCGAGATTAAGCTACATAGACCAGATTATCGAAGATGTGCGCTGCAGCACCTTCCAAGAGATGAAGAGGCTGGCAGGTGACAGAGAGGAGTGGAGAGGGCGAGTGCTTGTTGCAGACCAATCCTAAGATTGCGACCCATGAAAAAAAAAGTTTGTTTATATAGTCCATTAACAGCCGGCAGGGAAAATGTAAAATATATTTTGATAAAAACCGTTATTGATATTTCATGGGTGTCAGCTATAAATAAGTAAAACTTATTCTTTAGGAACTGGAATGTAAATTTACCGAGATTTTTGATAGGTTACCGCGCTGTTATAGTTAGTTTCAAAACGAAAAACTATAAAATATTCATATCGTTTAGTGCCTTATTTATAAAATAAAATGACCCAAACTTTCATAGTAATGCGATATGCATTCCAATATAACTTGGAAATAATCACATACAGGACTTCAGTGTAGTGTTGAATATATTGGCAAAGGCATGTAGTACTAATCTGTACACTTATCTTAAAAAATTTTATTTGTCACTTAGTGCTTTATTTGATAAAGGTTAAGGTATAAAAACTGAGGCAGTTGGCCCTTTTCAGATCGACTTGTTTTTTGTGATTTGGTGCTCCAAAGGTTGACTGTGTGTGGGTATCGTCGCGTATAAATTTAACAAATTTTATTTTGTGCAAAAAATAAATCCATTAGGTACAATCTGGAAGAGGCTGGGGGAATCAACCTCGAGATTTTTTTCTTTTTACCTTCCCATTATTCCACTCTCGATGAGACGATTTCAATAAAAACTCAAATGCTTTTAACAGAGTGGCCGTTATTGGAAAACGTTTGTACATGTTCTAAGACATTTATATCTCATTTTACCAATCACAAAACAATAGTTTCATTTGTACCACTTCAAAAACAAATATTAATAATTTAACTACATAAAAGTGTTTTCATTTATATTTGTCAGTTCCCTAGATAGCGGATGATTATATAAATCTACTTTTTTAACCAATATGTTAATATCAATTATCACAATAACGCGAAAGAACGTGCGTCGTACGCACGGCTTATTATATATGACTGTTTTTCTTAAATTGAAAGAAGTTTACATTACAAGTATTGTTATTTGATATTTATGGCAATACAGCAATAATTCTTGCATCTAGCTAGTATGACTCTCGACCGTGTGTTTATTTCAGTTTATATATTTTTTAAAAAGAATGAAAAAGAAAATTAAAACATAATATGAATTAAAAATCCAGCTCTGTTCTGAAAAATTTGGACATACTCAAAATGTTCTGAAATTTTTGACAGTTTAATGGATGCCCGCACATTTTGTATTCTCGCATTCTCGCTACACGTATTTCCGTTAGAGTAAAAAAATTACTATCAATGGGCCAAAAGAAGATAACTTTAAAAATAAACAATATTAAATAAAAACACATTTAAAAAAAAATTAAAAATAATATTATACTTATTTTACTAATTTAATAATATTGTGAATATATTTTATCATTCTTTATGTTACTTACAAGTTATTTATTTTCTGTGAAAAATAATACTGATTTTTTTTATAATCTCTAGTACCTGTCCTAATACTTAATTAATTAAAAAGTTTGTTTTATATTTTTTTCTTACCTTACTATTACAATTCCGTAATAATGTTAAAATGAACGAAATGCTTAATTTCAAATTCATCTTCTTTGTCAGGTAAAAAACGAAAAACATTAATCCTTGTTATACTTCGATAATGATCTCAACAGATTATTTGGATCCCTTCTTGCGGCTGCGAATTTTAAGCTGAATTTATTTCCTCTCGCTCCAATATTTTAATCTGTTGAAAGTAGAACATGTACAAACGTTTTCCAATAACGGCCACTCTGTTAAAAGCATTTGAGTTTTTATTGAAATCGTCTCATCGAGAGTGGAATAATGGGAAGGTAAAAAGAAAAAAATCTCGAGGTTGATTCCCCCAGCCTCTTCCAGATTGTACCTAATGGATTTATTTTTTGCACAAAATAAAATTTGTTAAATTTATACGCGACGATACCCACACACAGTCAACCTTTGGAGCACCAAATCACAAAAAATAAGTCGATCTGAAAAGGGCCAACTGCCTCAGTTTTTATCAAATAAAGCACTAAGTGACAAATAAAAAATTTTAAGATAAGTGTACAGATTAGTACTACATGCCTTTGCCAATATATTCAACACTACACTGAAGTCCTGTATGTGATTATTTCCAAGTTATATTGGAATGCATATCGCATTACTATTAAAGTTTGCGTCATTTTATTTTATAAATAAGGCACTAAACGATATGAGTATTTTATAGTTTTTCGTATTGAAACTAACTATAACAGCGCGGTAGGTAACCTATCAAAAATCTCGGTAATTTTACATTCCAGTTCCTAAAAAGTAAGTTTTACTTATTTATAGCTGACACCTATGAAATATTAATAACGGCTTTTATCAAAATATATTTTATATTTTCCCTGCCGGCTGTTAATGGACTATATAAACAAACTTTTTTTTTCATGGGTCGCAATCTTAGGATTGGTCTGCAACAAGCACTCGCCCTCTCCACTCCTCTCTGTCAGCCTCTTCATCTCTTAGAAGGTGCTGCAGCGCACATCTTCGATAATCTGGTCTATGTAGCTTAATCTCGGGCGGCCTCTACGATTGTTGCTTTCAACACTTCCCTTGACGACGGTTAAAAGCAGGCCTTATATTATGGCCTATCCAAATTGCTCGCTGTTGGGCGATTCTGTTAAGGAGCCGCCTCTTTTCGCCCACCCTGCTCAACACCTCGTCGTTTCGGATATGTTCAGACCAATGGATCCTCGCCATGCGCCTGTAGCACCACATCTCAAAGGCCGCTAGCCTCCCGGACGTGCTCTGGCCGATGGTCCATGTTTCGCTGCCATATATCAGCTCACTCCAGACAAGAGTTTTAATCAAGTTTTTCCGAACCTTTAAACAAACAAACATTAATTGATCCCAAATATTTTTGCTCTATTATATTTTACTTCAACAATTTTTTGAGCAATGATCAGAAATAAGAAGGGGAAAATGCATATTTATCACGCCTGTTGGGTAATGCATATATTTTTTCACTATGTAAGCTCTAGAGCAGATAATTTTCGTGGACTTGAAGCGATCTGTTACGCGGATGTAAGTAATGCAGTGGGGTAATGAATAATTTTGGGGAGGATGCTGCTAGAGTGACAGTGCTGAGAGCAAATCGACGCGCTGAGGAGGGTAGCTAGATTCCATTCAGGGTGCAAAGAATAATGAACCACCATTCACGTACCTGAGTAATTCAGACGCATCAAAGAAGCTTTCATTAGTAAAAAAAAGAGAATGTTTATTTATTTCAAAAATGTATTATGTTTATATAATTACCTAAGTATTTATAGCGTACACGTTCAATGAAATATATTTACAGATTATACGAAATTTCGTGATTTAAGGAGATCTAAACGCATTGAAATTTATTTTTTTTTTGCCGTATCTCATATTTATAAGAATTAAAAATAATTTTTGTCACCACTTATTCCAAAAATTGGCTGAGTTAAAGCAATTTAATGCTAGCGTGAAATGCGAATATTTAAATGAATTTCATTTTATTACTTTCACCGCATTGAATATTTTTAATCCCTTTCTTTTAACTCGTAGCGTCGCTTGCTTGTCTGTCGAAAAAACTTTAAATCGATTTTTAAACCTTTTTCGTGATCCAAATGGGCTGAAACTTTGCAGGTGGGCTCGTGGCGACGATAAAAGTGATCTAACAAACTTTTGTTTAAAAAATATTAATAATTATAGTATAATATTGGATTTTTCGAAAATTTTTATTACTCCCTTTCGTAGCGTCGCCCGACTCAATCCCAAAGCGTGGGGTAAGCGCCAAACCTGTTTCAACTAGTAAATGAGAAAGGGAGTTTAATAAAAACTATGTTTTCATGGGTTAGTTTTTTTTAATAATATTGTTATAATTTATTCACACGTATCGAAATCGATAATCTCATAATGCAGGGAAAGATTGCCGGAAGTCGGGGCCCTGAAAGAAGGAGGACTTCATGGCTGAAAAACTTGAGACAGTGGTTTGGCCAGTCTACTATGGAGCTGTTCCGGGCCGCAGTAAACAAAGTCCGAATAGCCAACATGATAGCCAACGTCTGTTAAACCACAGTACACTTAGAACAGTAATAACATACAAACTGGCCGCTACCCATTAGAATGTGTGCGTGCGTGCTCGGCGCCGTGTACGCACGCACTGTGACGCACACATTGACTTAGAATATGGGGGCACAAGGCGGCAGCAGTAAAGGCCGTGCCTCCGGTGCCATTCGCGCTCCCAGCCGCCGCTTTAGAAAAAAAATGCGCTTCCTGAAAAAAATGCCTTTTTTTATGTTTGTGGTGCTTTACTTAAAAGGTGTGTTGATAATCACAAAGACTGTGAGTTCTTAAAAGTCTACGTTGATGTTAATCAGCGTTCTTGCAATTTAAGTGCAGAAACAAGGTACACTAATTACAGAAATTTTCAGGTTTCGTGTCTACCTTATGCGTCGGAATCTCAGACGCTACGAGTTAAAAGAAAGGGAGTAAAAATAAAATGACAACCCTAGCGTCAATGCAAGAGTAGGCTAATAACTCGCCGACAGGCCGGAGATAAACTACTGTTCTGGGTATACTGTGGTTAAACGGACAGGGCACGAGAAGAAGAAAAAGTATCGGTATTCTACGTGTTACGTATTTGAGTGTATGATAGGATTCTTTACTGCATATTTAATCTCTGCAAATTTTTTATCACCTGTCATTTTTCACCCCACGTGAAAACGTGGTTTAGCGGCGGGTAGGTCCTGCGACGAATCATTATTATTAATTGGTAAAATTTCAATGAGAAATTGTGTTATCACCGCGCGTGAAAGCCTCCGGCAGGCACTGTTGAGGCCGCTAAGCAACGATCATTAAGCGGGCACGGGGCTTGAATATCACACCCCGTCGAAAGTTTACAAAATAAATTTGCGAATTACGCTTCACACCTCTGCATCAATCTTACTTTGTGTCACTTAAATTGCCTGGAGTCGCCGAACGCACCTTAAGATAAAATGTAAATTTGCCCCTAACAACAGAACAGCGATTCGGGCGCCCGCGGCGGTAATGCGCCGCGCCGCGAAACGCGTACACCGATTTTCATTTTCATTTTCGTATAATGAAAAGCCGGATATAATCCTTTATACATACGCGCTGCGCGCTTTCGGCCTGGCTGGCCGCTCTCTTGTGAAGGCGTATTGCTCTTGACGAATATTCTTTCGAACATTTTGACTTCCTTCGTCAGAACATTTGTACCGCTTTTTGTAATGGCCCACACACTAGCGAAGGGAAAAACTACATTTCAAAATGAAGACTACAACACACACACGTTCACCAGTTTGAAGACTACAAAGTGTACACTACAATTGTAGTAAAAACTACTTGAAGTGAAGTAATTGTAGTACTACGAAGTGAAGTGAAGTAATTGAAGTGAAGTAATTGAAGTGAAGTAATTGAAGTGAAGTAATTATAAGAAGTAAATGAAGTGAAGTAATTGTAATAATAATGAAGTGAAGTAATTGTAATAATAATGAAGTGAAGTAATTTTCATCATTCGATTCCAAAAAATTTTCAAACCATGGGGGGGGGAGTTGTTACAGTTTCCAGAGATTTCTTCGTTTACCTACATCAACTTTCCAAAAATTTCACGTAAAAAATGCACTATTTAAAGTATGTTTCTCATACTTTCGATTACTTTGAAGTGTATGTACTTTGTAGTGTTCGCTTTGAAATGAAGTGTACTATTTGAAGTTTATACTTTCAATAACTTTGGTGTTTGTAGTTTGTAGTGTGCACTACACATCAAAGTGTGCGAAGTGTGCACTTCAATGTAGTGTAGTACTACATTGTAGTAGTGAGTACAGAGCAGACCCATCACTACCACACACTCTAAAATAAATTTATGATTATCTGCCATTTTTTTTAATAACAGCGTATAAACAGCGTTTATTAAATACTAGCTGTAACCCGTCAAAAATGACGGTACTTTTACATGTCGGTTCCTAAGGAATAAGTATATATATATTTATTATATTAAAAAAATATATTTTAATTTATTAATTAAATTATTTTTAATTTACTATAAAGCCTTTACGGATATTGTAACAAAGTTACGGGAGAGAGAGAGAAATAAACAGACGGACGGATGGATAGACTTACAGACAGCGAAATTGTTATAATTGAGACTAGCGGTCCATGTCCGGCGTTGCTCAAGTAACAGATTTACTTAAAAAGAAGTTGTGGTGGGAAAGTATATTTTTGTAATTTTGAATTAATAGTATTAAATTTAATTTTCCAAAGCATGAAACACTTTGTGGCTTGACATTATATGACATTTAAGAATAAATTAAATACTATGTTTTAAATCACTTTATCGCTATATATTTGTCAACTAGTTTCGGTTGGACTCAACCTTCTAAAACTCAACCTTCTGTTTAAATCATAATATTTAATTTATTCTTAAATCTCTTAGTATTAAATTTAATTTGGAGAGCAGTACATTTATATCTGAAGGAGGGATTGGTAATTAGGGAAAGAGGGGATATGGCACCTATGTTTTCTGCGAGGTCCTGAAGAATAAATATGCAAACTTTTGTCAGATCTGACAAATGGTGTCGGTTTTCAACTCTTAAAAGACTGCTAAAAAAAAACTTTGGGGACGGTGGAGTAACACAGCGTTACCTGATTAAAAATCGGCATAGTTTTTAATATGTGATAAAATATACATATATACAATACAGATAAGACTTTTTAAAGGTCCATTTATATAATTATGTAAGGTAAATATACATATTTCCATTATTTTAGTAAATTATTATAAAATCATGTCAAATCGAATCTGCGTGCGCTTCCGCCGACGTTTCAATAGCAACTGAATACAACGACGCGGTCGCCTGCTCCCTTCAGTCGCATGCACTCCGTCTTTGTCTAGCACGTGTTACCCGACTCTATCGTACTCTTTCTATATTGTTTTTGCTTTCGCCGAAACCCAAGCAACCACCATCTCTGTCCTACATGAAATGTATGGTATTTTCGTGCTCTTTCTTGCTCGCTTTAACTGCGATGCACAATATACTGCTCTCTCTTACACACTGGCCGAAAATACGAAAGTAATGAATAAATATTTTTTAATTAAAAAATCCGTACATTCCTAACAGTTTAATTTAGTAATTTTGGTGAGAAAATGTCTATTCGATGATTACAAAAAATGTGACGTTGTAGTTTTCGTAAATAAGGTAGATATTTCATATTTTGTATGACAGGTAGACCTACGTTACATCACCGACACACAGGAGTTAAATAGAATATTTCGGAGGTGGAAGGTTAAATGGGGGGGGGAGAAGAAACGACGATCTTAATAATTATGCAAAATTTGGTTCGATAAAAAATATATTGATAAAAAGAGTAGGGCAAAGGGAGGGGGGAGTGGCGCGTATATTTTCCAACGGGTTCTAAAGAATAAGTGTACCAATTTAGGTCTGATCTGTCAAACGAAGTTTATCTGTATAGAGACAATAGAGGGGGTGTAGTAAAGTAAAAAAGGGGAGAGGTAATGTATTTATTTTATTGTATTATGTATACATGTTTATTTTTTAATGTATTTTATTACCATATGTATATATTTTTATGTAACAATTTTGAAAATAAAGAAATCTTCAAACGGCGGGGACAGTGAATGGTTTTGTTCTTGCGGCCGCGCCGCCTCGCAACGGTTTATACGACTTGCGCGGGGTAGCGTAGTCTTGCATGTTAGTTGAAAAAAATATAAAATATAAAACAAAAATATAAATTATAAAAAAATATATATAAAAAAAATAAAAATAAAAAGTTAGAGGCGATTGAGTAGGACCGATGTAGAAGCTTCTACTCTTAGAACAGTCCTGGGTTAGCTGTGAGTACCATTTACTGCTCATTAAAACATGTTTTGATTATTAAAATGAATATAGCGTTCTATTCCCCCTGTGAATCCCTGCGGAGAATCAGCGTGATGATTAGTTAGTAAGTTGGGAAAGAAATCTGTGATTCTAATGTGGCGTGCCAGGCCTGCTTGAACTTCTAGTCCCTTTGTAACGATATTGACCTATTCAAATAGACATTGCTGAAAAATTATGCGAAAATATTTATCTGCTAAAAGCTTATGATAAGGAGAAGCTCCACAATTCATAAATACTCTATAATTACATATTTGCCGGGTAAGTAGGTGCAGACGAGCCTTTATTATTTCTGCGCGCGCGCGTGTAACGGATGCTTTATTTTATTTTGACGAAACAAGCCAACCAAAAACGGTTGCCGGCGAAGCGGACTGAACCAATGAAAAACGTACTAGGTGACATCATCGCTGGATGGTAGATGATTCAGGGACTAGGGGTATTACAGTGGGATGGTGAAATGGCGAGAGATTTTGACTATATAAGCCATACAAATTTGAGGAACTGGCCTTGAGCTTTCAGCATCGACGTCGGCCGGAGGCCCTTGTGAAGAGAGGTCCGAAATACCATCAGCGGGGCAGTGAGGCGGTAACACTCGTAGAAACAGCTAAGCATTTCCAATATTATTTATTTCTATTACCTTTATGTATGTTTTTTGTACAGATATGAGATTTCAAAGTGGTCCAATTCAGTCGATAATTATTAGTCGTAGACTTCGATCGTATCGATCGCACAATGTATTGAAATTAGAAATCTACGTCTTTCCAGGTAGCGGAAGAATGAAGAAAGATAAGATTAAGATGAGATTTTGAAAATAACGTGTGGACATTTCCTCGAATAATGGATAATTTCAGACAGGGAGTATAGATCCTATCGATATATAGTGTTCGTTTTAATTGCTGTTTATGTACGATTCCAAGTTCTACCGGGTATGAACCTATTCTGAAATCGGTTGATAGACGGCTAATTTACACGTACTTTTGTTGTCGCTCGATATATAAATAAATGAATCTAAAATGGACCAATTCGTTCAATAATTTACGTAGGCTATGTATGTATTTATGTTACGCAATATATTGCAATTGGGAAGATTTTGGCAAATAGGAATTTATAACGTTTTCAACTTAATATTCAATTCCCATGAGATGAAATATATTTGCCGAAGCTAGAATTACGTGTAAACAGTGGAAAGAAAGAGGATATGTATTCTTTTGCAGATTTGGAGATGGCGGGGTTTTTATAATAACAAGCAGCATTTTCGATAGAAGGAAAGTGAAGGGCTACACAGGCGCTGGTAATTACGTAATTTTGGAGAGAACCCGTAATATGATATCGGATTAGGATGTCATCTCTGAAGCAGACCAACTACAAAAATTAGATAAGAACCTTCAATATTATTTATTCTTGATATTTTCTTATGTGTATTATATGGGATGTTCGTGCTACATAATGTGTTTCATCACTATTCATTTCATTACGTGGGTTTAGAGTTCGACGGTAAGGGACGCGGTAACAAATTGGTACGGATTTCGGGACGTAACGCCGGGATTATATTTTAATTATCTTTAGAATAGAAGCGAAGTCATTATACGGGCGTTCTGCATTTCGAACGTTTTACTAACATATATATTATTGCGTTTTACAAATTGAATAGGGTCGCGGGAAATAGGCATTTCGTGCGGTCGTGCAATATGAACTTGCAACGTAGCATAATGAGATCTTATTACCGGTGCTAGACTTTCGAGGTTAGTCACGTGATTGTTGTATAAATGGAATAATGAAGGGTATTGAAGAATGAGATACTCTCGCGACACGGATAGTTGTATGTAACCGGGATCAAATGACGGGTGCGTGTTCTCGGTCCAGGGGATGAACGGGACTGCGGGGACACTCCGGGTGGGTCTTAGTAGAACTGCGCAAAGTCTCCACACAGTTAAAATGTGTTCAGTCAAGCAAGGACGAAGCAGAATCGAATCGAACCAGAGCGTCGTACCTCAAACACTTCGGGGGGAAGAAACCCCTACGTTCTTTCACTCCCCTTGGCCCGACGAGCTCGAACTCCGGATATGAATGTTCATGAATGTCAGCTATAAGACTCAGGTAGCCGTACCTCAATCAAAACCTTCGTTCGGGACCACATTAACAAACGAGACAGGGCGTTCCGCATGGACGAGCAACTATGAGAAGCAGGAAGTAGTTTAATAATCTATACACTGCGCGAGGATATTACTAACACCATCATACTCATCATTCACCACCTTTTTTTAACTTGCTGTATACAGAAACCTCTTGAGGTTCTCCCTTCCCGGCCAGCGAGCAACATATCAGGAATTTCACAATCAACTGTAAAAATCACGCTGTAATACCATCATTTTAATATCTCTCAATATATCAATTGGATATCTGTGACATCTTCTTTGGCAACGCTAACTGGGCTTGGCTGACGAACTCAAAGGATGAGTCTTTTCCAGTCACCCATTTACTCCATTAGCCCTCAACCAGCCGCACATTATAATACTCCGGCAATGCTTCCTGGCCCTGTCTGACGAACTCAAAGGATGAGTCTTTCCAGTCACCCAATTGTTATTAGCCCTTAACCTGCTGTACCTAATAACAATCTGGTCCAAGTGATCGCATCGTGGGAGCACTCTAAACACTCCAGTCTAATCTGGCTGCAACGAGGGACCGTATACCTAACCTGTATCAGACGCTGACTTCCTGATGTATTGTCGCCGGGAGGCGAGAGCTTCGGGGGATTCCAGCAGGGGCAACAGAGTCTCGGTTTGATCTTGGTCTGCAGCTTAGCGTGGGAAGCTAGGATTACGCAGGAGTTAGCTACCGGGTACAGCGTTGCCGATGGGGCTGTATCCCCCCCCCCTGGAGGGGGGGAACCTAAAATCCACGGAAAGTAAAATCAGAATCAACTTGACTCTTTTAAATATGACTAATGAAAGAATCGCAAATGATCTTAGAATCACGGGCTGTGGTAAATTAAATATCAGACAGAACCTCCCCGAGCCTCTGTTGCGCCTAGTTGTTATGAATATATGTTTACTCTTTCTACTATATACCATGAACAGATATATCGGGCCGGAAACCGCCGAACGCGCTATTAGTAAGCCTTGTAGGTATGTGTTCTGGAGAACTCAGCCGTTAATTTGCATTCCGAATATTATGTATGTATTTTATAAGTATAATCGTGTATTAATTGACTGGGAATTATCTAATCTGGATGTCCGGCAGATTCAGTATACTATTGCATTCAAAAAAATAAGTTACAAATAGATATTGCGTGTTGTTGCGCAATACTAATAAGTTCCTATTATGTACCGTCGGCCGTATTATGTGGATACCAAGTTATACTCAGAACGCCCTAGGCTGTAGTTTGCACGTGGTATTTGTCAACCTAAATGCCGTGGGATCCGTCCACAGGTTCTAATATGAAACATCGGTAAACAGGCGGCATCGTTCTAGGCGAAAAATCTACGTAAACATGTCTATGTTCGCGAGGAAATGACGGATGCGTCCTCCACGATAGGCGATTTCGTTAGTCTGTTCAATCGACCGTCATATTTGAGTCCGGCTCAAGTTGCGCGTTAATAATGTTAGGTTAGTTTCACTTCGTATGAATACAATGGCATTTCTTCTGCTACGCTCCTAAAAGTGCCTGAGTAACCGCGTCACATCGAGGAGTCCTAGATAACAACCACTAGACAAGATTACTGACCAAATTATATGTTAGACTATACGTAAACATAACTCAATCACGTAAATAAATTTTAAGCATAGCTTTGAGCTTGAAAAAGCAGACCTCAAATAATATGTTAGACTTTTAATAAATAAACTTAAAGTAAAATCATTTAAGCTCTTAAAGCTTATTCTTAAAGCCTTCTCCTTTAAACTTTCGATTTAAACTTTCAAAAAAAAAAGCTTCACCTACAATACACCGTTACAGACGTGAAATGTTACACCGAGGGATTAGCGCCCAACGGAAAGCTCGAGGCGCCAAGACGCCATTATCTCTTCGCCCGGCGCCCGCGACACCACGAAATAACTCCGCTCCGATAGTATTGTAACGCACTCTTATATCATGTAAAGTAATTGTGACCGCAATAAACATCTAGTCAAATGTGAGTACATATTTCTATTTCATCCTGTATCGCATTCCGCTCCGCCTTCACACACACATCCCTACACTCGCCTTCAGCGCCTACTTGATACACGCCAGGCTGACTGTACATTTCGGCAGAGATGTACAGTCACACTGTTCATTCGCGAATACACACGCACATCAAATACAGCAACCCATCTGCCAAACTAAGTTACGTAAGTATCTACTCCTTTTACTCACTTAATTCTGAATCCTTTATATCAAAAATTTCCGATTCTTTCACTCATAATATAACCATTTATTTTCGCTAGATGCTAAAACACCCCTGTATTTAAAACTCGTGTAATATTTTAATAACGTAGTTTTAAACTAATAAATGGTTCTAATAAGGAAAACACCCGCTGCTATTTACAAATTTAATTTAATTTAGAAGTTTTGACGCCTGAAATGTATAGAAAACATAACTTAACTTATCAGTACAAATGTGGCGCGTGGAGATTTCTAGAACGGAAGATCATTTATCACGAATTAACTAAAATACGGGTGATGGTAAGAAAATATTTCATTACTTAATGGAAAATAAAATAACTAGGTGAATACACATCAGTATGTGGATCATTATTGAAAGTTTGTTGGCAAAATAACGTAAATATTAGGTCCTTACAGATGAAATTGGCGTTTTGCCGTACTGGCAAATTTGATCTTAAATATCTTCTCTTTGGTTAGGAATTCCAAATCCAAATTTATACAGCTATTTACTCATGTATTTGTGTTTTGAAAATTATAATTCATTTGTTTTTTCCTCAATTGTTTTTTTCTTTGTGTCACTCAGTTTACAAAATGAAAAACTTGAAATATCGCGTTATTACGAGTACGAGTTCCACCGTGGCACCAGTGCTGCAGAAACGGCTCGAAGGATTAATGATGTATATGGCGACGGTGCCGCAAAAGAAAACACAGTGCGTTTTTGGTTCCAACGTTTTCGTCCTGGAAATTTCGACCTGCAGAACAAGCCCC
>JADDOH010007538.1:0-100103 GCA_016648135.1 Agrypnia vestita
AATTTTAATTACAATGTCCCTCGAAACCTTTTAGTAAAACCTTCTGAATGGAGCCAAGACTTTCACACAATTTTATTAACAGAATAGCTACACTGGTTATATTATTTTTTTACAAAATAATATTTTGTTTGAGAAGTTATGATTTTTCAGAACTATAATTAGCTTCGTGATAGTTAAAACAAAATCAGATAAATCACGTAGTATAATTTACAGAATGTCTCATAGCTAGTAGCAAAAACTTTTTAATTTTATGTATTTTGAATAGAAAATACTCTTCATACTTGGGTGAATGCATTTTTTCAATATTTCTCACTAATTGTAAATGTAATAGTAGGTCGTCGTATAAATGAAGGGGATAACAGTTCTCTACCCGCGATGAAAAGTTCCGGGTTCGAGTCACCCTGGTTAGTCCTATTTTCATAGCACAAGCGTTTAGCTTAGTTTGAAAATAGTAAGAATATTGATGTGACACGTATTCCGTGTTCTTATTTCAATTTTTTATTAAAAACAAAATATATTCTAAGACTAAATAGACGGGACCGACATATTTTTATACGCATAATGTTTCTACGAGAAATGTCAAGAAGACCTCTGTTAAATGTCAATAGTTCTATTATTATAGTGAAATATTGGCTTTAATTTAACATTTGGACACTTGGGATGGAGAAATTAGTAGATGCGTGTGAAACAAACCGATTTCTACCAACTTTTAAATTAGCACTTATTTAATATAATATTCATCACGTCAAAATTGGTGAAATGTTGAGATGAGAGATGAGAGAGGGGCGTATCCGTAAACTTAACACAACGAAACAATGCGCATATTACGCGCTGTACCCACACTAACTCAATTGCAAGCTTATATGAAAAGACCTATATTATATATTATTTTATATATTTTTATATATAATAATGGTCATGATTATTGTGATAGTGCAAACCAATGAGAATATACCCGTATATTTTTTCCATAGATGGATGAATTTATTTTGCGTTTCCCTTTATCTGAATTAGAACCATGTTCTAAAAATGTAATTTAAAAAAATACGATTTCATGAAGTAACAGGAAGGAAGAAAGGTGGTTATCATTCCAGGACCTCGGGTCGCGTGGGTCGGCGACTCTCCCACCACAAACCGTGTCTAAGTAATCATTATTAATTTCTAGCAACTGTCACAAGAAACTGAACAAGAAGCATTCCGTAGGAAGTGGCTAACGATCCCGATTGCGTGTTTTCATTCAATGGAGGTGATACGGTACATTCAACGCGACGTGTCTTGTCTCGTCCACATTGTAATCGTATCTGCCAGCGTATGTCTTATTTAATGTAAGTTGGCACTTCGCTTTCTTCCCTTTACTGCACGGTTGGGATGATTTAAATCACCTCATTTAAATCGCGATTAAAATCAAGTGATATTTTTTTTACATCAATAATTTGAATCGATACTTTTTTACTGCAACCAAATCAGCCAAAAAGGGACTTCCCTCGGCAAAATTGAGCCTTTCACTGGAGAATTAGTCGATAAACAAGTCATACAGAAAACCGCCCCTACTGATTGGTGGGTAGCAATACGTAATATTAAAAAATGTATAACCGAAGAAGAATTGTATATAATCAAGCAACTTCTAAGTATAGTTGCTTCTTCCGCTGGGGTCCAAAGAATATTTTCGACTTCAGTTTGGTGCACAGCGAAATAGATTAGGCATTTGAATAAAAAATAAATTTATACAAATTACAAAACTAAAAATAACATAACATCTAAGTTATATGTAAGTAAATATAAGTGACTGCGACTGCTGTAAAACCAAAAAAAAAATTAATTTATTAATTTTAAGTATTTTTTATTTTTTTTGTTAAATGTGGCAAATAGACATACTACTGTGTTTTTTTTTTAATTACTGACTTTTAAGAAGAACTAATATGTTGAATTTTGTTAATTTTATTAATAATCAAAATATACAAAAATTATTTTGTGTTTTTTCTCAATAATAACTGACTTCCAAATTAAAAAAATTCAGAATTTTAAAAAAAATTGATTTAAATTAAATAAATCCGTTTTATTAGAAAACCTGATTTTTATCAACCCTGCTTTACTGATATGTATATACGAGTACATGGAAAACAATGATGATTTTAGCAGGCGCGTGGAGTCAGTACATTGAAGCATGAGTTGTTGTACGTAAGCATATATTTTGTATAAAAAAAAATATCTTACAAAATATTAAAATCTGGAATAATATTATGAAATATTACGGTGAAATATTATTATTTGTATATAAAATAGTAATACATACTGATAGTATGTAAAATATGTGTACATTAATTAATTAAGTACAGTTTATTTCAAAGTTTTCTATAAACTTTAACAAAAAACGTACAGGCTATAATTTTTCACGGAGAACACATAGGTACATTTATATACATATATGTATTTGTATAATACGAAGTATGACAATTTAATTCTCTACTAGCAGGAAAGCAATCGGCGAAGCCGATTGCTTACTGCTAGGCCCTGCGGGCGGCTATTGTGGCCGCTTCGCGGCCAATGATGGCCGCTCCGCGGCCAGCGATAGCCGCTGCGCGGCCAATTGTGTTTGCTGTGTAGCAAACACAATTGTTTACCTATGCCTAGGTCAGCCGCTTCGCGGCCAATTGTGTCTGGCAAACTTCCGTTTTTGCTATTGTGGCCGCTTCGCGGCCAAATGTGTTTGCTGTGCAGCAAACACAATTGTTTACCTATGCCTATGTCAGCCGCTTCGCGGTCAATTGTATCTGGTAAATTTCCACTTTTAATTACGGGTAGTTTAGATATAATTAAGACAAAGTATTTATTCAAAATTTCTAACCGATTAATGAGTCAGAGCGGAATAAACCATAGTTCGATAGGTAGGTACCTACTCTCTTCTCTTCTCGCAGTGTTGATTACTTTTATACAACATTATAAAAAATTAATCTTTGTTTAATTTGGTTTGTTACACAGAAAAATTATTTGTTATTAAAATTTCAACAAAAAAAATATTCTCGACCGTAAAAAAGAATTCGATCCTGCCAGAATTCGAACGCGGCACCTTCTGATCCGCAGTCAGACGTTCATCCGTTGTGCCACACAACCCAATGGGAACCGCATCAAAATTATTGTATACAAATAAAAATCATCATCCAAATGCAGAAACGAACGACATTGCTTGAAGTAATTAATATATAGATACCCACTGCACATGTCATGATAAAAATAAAATTCAGTTGCAATACAAAATTTTGTTTGTGTTAAAAAATATAATAATTATGTTAATTTGAGAAAATTAAAAAGTTTGTTAGTCTTCCTAAATTGATAATTATGTCCAACCACGAAGTCAGCGCTATAAACATCAAAAATATAATAAATATGATCCACTACAAAATAACTATTGCTTTCCCAACGTAAATTGGCGTGCGGCGAATTTGGAACTAAAACCCGCCCCGAACGCACCCGGCGGTAACCCCTTGCCCTGTCATTCAGTTCAATTTTGTATTTGGTCGGGAGCTGTGACATCTTGATTACTAATATACGCTGAATTATTATGTCCAAAACATCCTAAACAGTCCGGGATGGTGCAAGAGCAATTGCCAATGAAGTATTAAAGTTTTGTGAAGTTGAAAAAGCAAATAATGGACCGATATTACCGTCTGACAGTTTGACAGATAGAACGGCCGCTATTACTGCTTGGTTTCTTTAGTGCTGCCCGATCAAATTTCTGTTAAAGGCTACGACACCGGTCACCGGACATTCTGTATATTATGTATTGTGTAATAAATTTACACCCTGGCAACTTCTGTTACGCTCCCTCGCACGCCAATTTATAGTGGTCGCATTCTACCAGTGATATTCAGTGATTTTTTGTTGTGTACATTGTAACTTTATAAATATTTTGTTTGTTTATATTAGCTGTTTGTTTATATTTGGGCGCCTTAAAAATGTATGCATGCAGTGGTGCGTGTGCACGGATGAGACTTGCCTCAGAGATTTGCCGGTAAATGTGGGTGTTTATCACTTTCGTAATTCTGCTCGTAAAAATACCACAGACAATGAACCATTCCTCCGTTCAAGCTCAACTCTCTACTGTGTCCTTACGCGGCGAGTCTTCGAGACATCTCTCATCCGTGGACACGCTCCGTATACAAAAAAAAAACCACCAGCACTGAGATTTTTGCTGACTTGAACTGAAAATAATTTACAAATAAACCTCAGCGAAGGAATGCGTCGTCTTTAGCACATTCTGCGGCCAGAAATACTCTGCGTAACCAACCTACCGTACCTGGCATCTGTTGCCCACCAGCCCAGGGTTAAGATATCTTTATATATTTTATCACTGATGTGTCGAAAGAAAGGAAGGGTATGGAAGAGGCCTATATCCAGCAGTGGAGAGATGAAGGCTGAGGAAGGAGAAGAAGTGTCGAAACGCAATAAAAGCTTAAATCTAGCTTTGTTTGATTAAGTTTATTTGGAAGACGGCAACAAACATGAGCACTAAAAAGCGTTACAGTGCGAGCACTTTTATGCGCGTTGTTTATCGAACATGTGATATCTATTTCACACTATCTATATTAAGTCCTTCCCTGTGCCGTGATTAGAAAATCACGAAAAGGATGGCTTGTTGTTATGGATCTGGTTTAGGAGATTAACCTTAGTTATCGATAAACATTTGTATATTCACAACTTCAAATGCGATTTTCTCGAAACTACTTTTTTCAAATTGGCGGGAAAATAGAGAGAAAACTATTCGACCGATCGATTCAATTTTATATATTATCTTAATTTTTTTAGTTCATCTACTATATTCATATACAATATGTATTAATGCTTTTTTTGCATACGACAAAAATTGCGCTCTCCAATTGTCTAAAATATGTTACGTCAACATTTTTTTTAATTACTAAAATAAATTGCATTGTTGAAAAGTGTAATAAACCATCCATAAAGTTAATGAAAGATCTACTTTGTATTTTATTAAAAAATAACTTAAAATTCAACGATTTTTCCGCGTCCTAAAGTAGATTTCCCCCTAAAGAACGTCTACGTCTTTAGGCTTACTCCTGTTTTCTCGCTTCATAAATCGAGCTTTTCTACAGGAGCAGTAGACGGGAAAGGATAATTGACTCCATCAGAGGCGCCCCCGATTAAGACAAAAGGATTAATTAACTTTTTTTTCCTGTTTTTGGATGAACCTCGAGAGAAACGTGCTTGCTACCAAAAGATTCCCCCTTAAATTTCTAACGATGCAGGGTATAACACACCTTACTCACAATGCCTCTATATCCAAACATAAATTCAACCTTCTTTATTAATTTTCGGATAAAAATAATAAATATCAAATCCTCAAATGTATATGTTCTGCTTCTTCTTTATCGATTGTACACCGGGCTCTTTTGTAAGCTGCCGTCATCGCTGAGCGAGCACATGTCGAACCATCGCAGACCGCCCGCGGCGTGCTCACCGGCTCGATCCATTTTGTATGCAAATCCCGTAAGAAATCGGTTCAAGAGCGAGAGCAGCGACTAATAAAAATGTTGGTCCTTGTATGTCTGCAAATTAACTTTTTTTAAATATATATTTTAATTTAGTTTAAGAGAAATCTCAATCGTTTATCTCGAATACATTTTACTGTCCATTACATAAACGCATTTTAGGTATACTAAACTCCTTTTATGTGTTGTATTTTTTAATTCCCGCATTAAAATAATATATATCGATATGATATACTCGAATATCGAATTAGGCAAATGCGCATGTCTAAATCTTGAAAATCATTTAGAAAACCTGCATTTAGCTAAATAAAAATAATTTCCTTTTTCTTCTCCTTTCGTGGCCAGCATATTTTATAAATTAGAAAGAAGTACTCATTCTTTACCATTCCAGGCGACTTCCTCAAAACCATTACTGCGGTGTCCTCGTGAAACATCTGCCGCTATCATTTTTGAAATGATTTATATATCAAACATTGATTTAATTAATATAGAACATAGTCTCTACCAATTTTTCGTATAATGCCTTTAACAATAACTACAGTTGATTTTACATTGTGTTTCATTTAGAGGCGATCCGCGAGTTTCGTTACAGACACCGGCAGCATTACATCTTTCGTTCTTAATTCAATTCTCACGACTGTTTAACACACAATGATTTATGAATATCTTGATGAATGGCCGCTATTTCACATTGTATCAAATTGTGGAATGTAACAAAAGGAGTCAACTGATAGTCGCCGTGAGAATATACGCTACATTATTTCTAGCTTTTGAGAAGCGCTCTGCGTCTCCGGATGATATTTCCAGCGCAGGAATTCGACGAATATTTGCTCGCGAAACTCTCGCTCGTCAACTGTTTTCCCTAAACGTTAGGTTCCTTTTTTGCTTTTTACATGGCCACACAAATCCTCCATCTGCTCGTCTCGCTCTCTCCTTCGCGGGCGGGATCTTGCCGGTTGTCGCGTTTCCCCGTTGCTGGAATAGCCCGTCGCGTGCGGAGAGCGCCCGGCACTCTGTCAGCCATGTCGCGGCGCAAATTTATTTTGACTCACACCCATTTTGATAATATTGATCACACGAGGTTTTCTACCCCGCTTACATAGATCACACGAAAACCATCAAAATGCCATTCAGAAATAGAATGAAGGAAAATTTTTACTTAATCAAATATGTGATGCACAAAAATGCTGTGTCGCAGGTCGAAGGGTTCTGAAAATTAACAATATTTACAGTTCACAGAGTGAATTGAATTGTAGATTTTTTTTGGAAAGTTGACTTCTTAAATTTTTAACGCGCCGACAATTAACATACACGGAAACACCCGAGGACAGCCGATTGACTGCATATGTCAAATTGTTTACATTACATATTTTGATTTTCAACAAATGTAATATTTAAGTCGAATTCTTATTACTTTCGCGAATTTTCTGACAACGGTTTATCGGTTCTTCTACCCTTCCTGCTGACTTCAGAGTTTGTCGTCTATCATTCAAGTTGTACGGGATGCTCTATATGATTCTTGATTATCGTATGTATGTACTGCCGTCACGGCAGAGTTCGTAAAATATCGAAAAAATTCTTAAAATTTCAAGTTTTCAAAAAGGAGTATATAAAAAAAACGCAGAGACCCAGAGACAACACATTTAAAATAAAATAATTGGATAAAAGATATATTTTATCTATACATAATATGTATACACGAGTCTTGTTATTTGTTCGCCTCATTGTTAGTTGGTGATTAGGTAGTCGGCCGATCTCACAAGTCGTGTAGAGCGCCAGGATCTGGGACTAAATATTTGCTGACGACTTTTACTTCGGTCTTCCACGCCGGAGATACGTAGCCCGCCTCTCGGCGCTGCCGACCCGCCGCGAGAGCCCACTTGTTTCCCTCCGCTTTACCTCGTACAAAAATCAAAAGAATGTGTGACCGCAGCTTCCCCGTCCTCTCGTTATGTTGATTAATAATTTCCTGCCTCGTATCCGACTACTGTTGGTCGCCTTTCTGTATTCAAAATACAGAATCAGGATCACGGGAGATTTATTTTTATCGGACCCATTGTGCATTCCTACTATATATATTTTTTCTTATTTTGTTTGTGCATTGTTCACTCAGATAATTCTTAATGATTATCACTTATTTCATTTCATTTAGTCTTCTGTGAATTAAATGTAAACTTAAATTATTGTATTATTTTTTAGATTGAAAACCTCGACATGCGGGACTAATTCGGTGGTAGAGATAGGGGGCGTTATAGTAGAAATTTGGTTATGCAATAAAGTGGGTTTTCCGAATGCGTTGTGTTAAATAATGAAAAATTAGTCGGTGTTTTTTCAACATGTGGCAAAATTTCTTAAAAATAATACTGAATTAATAACAAAAAATAATCTGTTAATTTAATTATAATCAAATAAATGTCAAAATCTAGGCAATAGTTAACTTAACATCGCCTATGTATGGAGTATGTTCCTACATAAGGTTTTCGAGAAGGTTATATATGATCAAGTCTATGCAGCTCTTCATCACTCCTTTCATCCAGATCAACACGGATTCGTCAAAAGGAAGTCAACCGTCTCCAATCTAATCCTCTTTAATGACTTTCTAACTGATAAAATGGATAAAGGACTTCAAACAGATGTGATCTATACTGATTATAGTAAGGCGTTTGATAGAATAGATCATCATCTGTTGATTAATAAGCTCTTCCTGGCCGGAAAACGTGGTAACTTGGTAAGATGATTTGCATTCTACATCGATAATATGCAGAACTCAGGCTGTGGTAGTAAGCAACTACATGTCGAGTTGGGTTGTAGTTCCCAGCGGAGTACCTACCCCAGGGATCATTGCTGGGGGCCATTGTTGTTTATAATCTTCATTTCCGATATTCACGATTCCTTTTGTCACTCTAATGTCCTAATTTTTGTTGACGATATGGAAATTTTTAAACCAATTTCTAGTATTTACGATTCGTTAAATTTACAAGATGATTTGCTACGGTTAGATAATTATTGTAAATTAAATAAACTTGACTGAAACCCTCGAAATATTCTTGTGTAGTTTTCACACGCAAATGAATATAATATCGTTTAACTGTATACTAAAAGGGAGCTACATCAATTAGAGATTTAGGGGTTATTAATGATAGCAAATTATTATACGATGAACATATCGATTCTATTATATGTATGGCTTATAGGGCTTTAGGTTTTATCATGAGAATATCTAAAGATTTTAAGTGTGTAAAGACATTGAAAGTACTTTACTGCACTTTTGTCAGAAGTAAACTTGAGTACGCATCGCAAGTATGGAATCCCCAGTATAGGTTATGATCTATGGAAATCGCTTGGAACAAATTTAAAAACAAACATTTATTCGCTTTCTCAACTTCAAATTTAATTGCGTTTTTGACGATTATGTCAGTTCATGCAAAAAATATCACATCCTACCATTATACAAACTATTATACAGTCGGGAAATATGTGATTTGATGTAGGTACCTACTAAAAATTGTATCGGACATCGTTGACTGCCCTGAACTATTAAATAGACTAAAATTCTATGTTCCCTGTAGGTCTGAATGTAAATCTGATCGTAGCATAATACATAGAATAAAAATAGGGTCGCTCAGATGGTTTGGGCATGTTGAGCGAATGAATGAGGAAAGAATGGTAAAAAAGATATATAATGCAAGTGTTGACGGCGCCAGAAAGAGAGGGCGAACACGAAAGACGTGGCATGACCAGATTAACCAGATACTGAAAGATGGTCCTGTTAGAAGCCTCAACAACCGTCGAGCTTGCATGCGAAGATCTATAAATGTAGATGAAGCGAAAGTTGTATGTCAGGACAGAAGAGTATGGCGCTCTATCCTCTCTGCCTACCCCCACAGGGAAATGGCGTGATGGTAAGTTTAGTTTAGTTTAGCCCTGTAGGTCTCGTAGATATAACCCAGTCTTTCACTTCGATTTTACTGCATCCAACTATCGTCGTAATTCATATTTCTTGAGGGTAAGGTTCATATCTTTTGAGTGCAAAATTTTTTTCTGCTTACTAATTAAGTCTCTTTTTCTTTTGTTTAAATTTTTTTATTCTTGTTGTATTATTCTTAACATGCCTAAGTTTTTCTCCTAATAATTAATTTTCTTTTTCTTTTTTTAAAATTTTTTATTCTTGTTTTATTATTCTTAACATGCCTACATTTTTCTGCTAACTAATTAAGTCTCTTTTTCTCTAATTATTATTATTAATAGTGTTTCGTTTGTCTCCCACCCACGATTCCGTGACAGTGTATAACATATAAATGTAGCCATAAATATAAAGTTGAAGAAAAGTCATTCCTTAAAACTTAGAACTGATAGTTGAAATAGACCATAGTAAACAACCCATCCGAATTATTCTAACCGGACTTTTAAAAAAGTGTCTGAACGAAGCGAATTTAGATATTCTTAAATTTTTATTTAAATTCATTACCTTCTTAGCGAAAATTTGTTGTTGAAATACAAAAGCGTGAACGTCCCGTAACAATTAATAGTACTGCGAAAGTTATTACATATGATAAAAATGTAAAGCTGTAATTTTTAAAAAGTGATCAACAAAACTAGAAAATTTAGTCAATTTTTTAGAACCGTTTATATTACGTTGTAGATTCTTGAGAGTGTTAATGGAAATACACTATATTCAGTGATTGTATACTATATCCAGTGTAGGTATATACATTATATGTATACAAACTATATTCAGCAAAATTGTTAACGGATTCGCTAACAATTTTGGAAATAGACCATTTAGGTCAATCACTCCTCATATAAATGCAAATTTATTTCGTAGGTCTATATATATTTTCTTTTTCAGTATCCTATTCGGTGACAGTTTTAGTAGTGCTGGACCCATCGCAGCTTATTGATGATGAACGTTGGTTGTCACATGATCTGATAGTTTTATGAATAACAAACACACTGACAATAATTTGAGAGATTTAAAAATTCTAAAAAGTCCGCGGTACAGGATAGGTTATGACCATCGGACTGAGGAAAAAAGAATGATAAAGTAGCACAAGGGTAAAAAACACAAAACGGAAAATTGACCATTATCTGGCCGTATTCTGAAATAAGCAATATTGTATCTTGATACTTATTGTATAACATTGTAATGCCGCCAATGTGGACGTTTTAAATTTGACAGGTTTGAAATTAATGAATTCAATCAATCAGAACTGTCAAGATACGGAAATAACAATATTGGTTGTTTTAGAATATAGCCGATTGTTTTATGATGCGTAAACCTTAGCTCGTGCCTCCCCTCCAAAACAAAATTGAGTAGATACTAGTGTAATCTCAGAAAATAAGTGACGAGAATGTGGCGTTATACTCGCATCCATTACTATAGTGACTATGTACTTCATTCAGAATTCTCAAACGTTGCGTTTTACTAAAGCGTATAGTGCTAAACAACCGGATTTTAACAAATAAAATTTTGTAATATTAAACATACATTTTATCATTACCTACTAATTTTCCAGTGAACTGTACACGCATCATATACCTACACGAGAGATGTTTATATAGGTGGTGTTCGTAGCTAGTAGAAAAAAATTCGGGGGTGTCTTTTCATTCAATTTTGAAAATACAATATTCTTTACATTCTGGGTGAAATCTCGACAGTTACGGAGATAAGCGATATCAAAGTTTGCATTTTTTTCTCAACATTTCTGGCTTATTTTTATTTGACTTGTATCAAAGCGAATGAACTTTTAAAATTCGACATAAATTACATTTCGTAGTCTGACGTGTTACAAGAGATAAGCCAGAAATATTGAGAGAAAAAAATGCAAAATTTGATGTCCTTTATCTCCGTAAATGTCGATATTTCACCCGAAGTATAATGGATATTTTCTATTCAAGTTTTAACTCCGGAAGTTTTTACGAAGTTACTAGAAACCTGTATAACCACGAGAGTTTCGAGGTATTTCTGAGCTGGGAGCGTGCAGTAGGAACATCGAAGCGTGATTTTTACGTACCTAACCACATATTAGGTCCTTACATATAAAATTGGCGTTTTGCCGTACTGGCAAATTTGATCTCAAATATCTTCTCTTTGGTTAGGAATTCCAAATCCAAATTTATACAGCTATTTACTCATGTATTTGTGTTTTGAAAATTATAATTCATTTGTTTTTTCCTCAATTGTTTTTTTCTTTGCGTCACTCAGTTTACAAAATGAAAAACTTGAAATATCGCGTTATTTACGAGTACGAGTTCCACCGTGGCACCAGTGCTGCAGAAACGGCTCGAAGGATTAATGATGTGTATGGCGACGGTGCCGCAAAAGAAAACACAGTGCGTTTTTGGTTCCAACGTTTTCGTTCTGGAAATTTCGACCTGCAGAACAAGCCCCGTGGACGGCCGGAGACCAAAGTTGATAATGAAGAATTGAAGGCTATTGTGGAAGCGGATCCATCGCAAACCACATCCGAGTTAGCTGCAGGCTGCGGTGTTAGTGATAAAACTGTTTTAATCCACTTGAAGCAAATTGGTAAGGTGAAAAAGCTTGAAAGGTGGGTACCTCACGAATTGAGTGAAGCAAATCAACAAACGCGCGTTGACTGCTGCGTTGCATTACTCAACCGGCCAAATAATGAAGGGATTTTAATTCGAATCGATTACCTGTGATGAAAAGTGGATCGTGTACGATAACCGGAGGAGTGGAGAGCTCATCGCATTCTTTGATTGGTGTGAACCTTGCCGAACCAGCCAAACCCTGCCCCAAGCGAAAATTGACTCCAAAAAAGTTACTTGTGAGCGTTTGGTGGACTAGTGCTGGTGTCGTTCACTACAGCTTTCTTAAATCTGGACGGACGATTACGGCAGATGTCTATTGTCAGCAACTGCAAACCATGATGGAAAAGCTAGCTGCTAAACAACCGAGGCTGGTTAATCGCTCTAGGCCACTGCTGCTTCATGATAACGCTAGACCACACACTGCACAACAGACGGCTACCAAATTAGAGGAGCTTCAATTGGAATGTCTAAGACATCCACCGTACTCTCCGGACCTTGCCCCAACAGATTACCAATTTTTTCGAAATTTGGCAACTTCTTGCAAAGGAAAAAATTCAACTCCGATGGGGCAGTCCAAACCGCCTTCAAAGATTTTATTGATTCCCGTCCGAATGGTTTTTTTAGTAAAGGGATCGATGAACTACCTATGAGATGGCAAAAGTGCATAGATAGCAATGGTACATACTTTGATTAAATAAATATATTATAATAAAAAAAAAATCGACTTTATGTTCCTCCCATACTAAACGCCAATTTCATATGTAAGGACCTAATATTTTGTGAAAATATTACCTAAATTTAAATTTTTTTTTTATGATAATTGTTTAGTGGATAGGTAATGACAATTCAAAATGATTAAAAATAATAATATGAAGACGAAGATAAAATCGTAAGGTATTCACTTTTAGCTAATAGATTAAAAATATATATTAATAGTGGGGTATAAAAGCAAAGGCGGCAATATCCAAATAGAAAATTAATGTAGTCATCGAAGATTACTAATTTATAATGTACTGAATTCGAGATTTTATAGGAAACATAGCCTATAAATTTATAGCAAACATAAAATCAAGAATTCAGTACATTTTAAATAAGTAATCCTCGGTGACTACATTAAAATATTTTTTTAATTTTTTGAATATTGCTGCCTTCATTTTTATATTGATGAATTTTTTATTTTGTACAAAGATTATTTGGTCAAACTTAATCAATTTTGTTTTACAATATTTTTCCTAAAACCTAACTTTTAATTGTGTATATTATATTTTCATATCAAAGCCAATCTCATGTTAATTCTGAAGAAATATTATTGTTATTATTTTATGTTGATTATCACCCGGTTTTGCCCGATATTTGGATTTTAGTATATTAATTTCATATATGTACCCCTATATTACACTCAAAAACGCTGAAACAATGAAAATAAAAATAAAAAGCCCAAATGAATTAGGATCATCACCATCATCATTACGCATCGCTAATTATTTAGTCAACACAAGTAAATTTTCTTCAGTGGTCTTTTTTCGAAACTTTTTTTCTCTTGATTTCATATTTGGAATCAGCAATTGCATACTGTCTAATTTTTTAAGTCAAACGAAAATTTGAAAGCACTGTTGCTGATTAGTGAATTGACAATTCGAGCTGAAAATCAGACTAGAACATTAAATTCCAGACACCTAATTATGCGCGTAAATTTCCCGACGTTTTGCTGCTTCAGACAAACATGTTATGTATATAATTAATAAAATAAGCTTAGTTTTCACCACTTTTTTATTGAAAATATCATCATGTTTCAGGGCTTATGGCCCCTCCGCCAGGATACAATTGTATACTAACAAAATTAAATTAAAAAATCGAACCGTAGACGATCAAAATAATAAAAAAGTTATATATGGAAAATGAATAAAAATAAAGTATCTACTAAAGTAAGTAAACAACTCTATTGACTCATCACATCGCCCTTGCTTTGACCTGAGTTCCGTTTCATTCTTATCTATATCAGGGCGCTTCAAATTACAGCTTCAGAGTCAGGAATTTTTATTATAGAATTGAAATATATTGTGGTCGAATAGTTGTGTAGTTCTCCGGGTGAGACAGATTCTCTTCTAATAGGACAACCCATAAGAAGCGAAGTAAGGGAAAGAAAGAGTTGAGAATAAATAATTGCAAAAAAGGGAGCGTCCATAAACCACCTAAGGGAAGGGGGGGCAGGAAGAGGCTGCGCTGGACTACGTGTGGGGAGGGTCAGAGTCGAGCTAGGTAATTCTTTCATTTATTTATTGATTTGTTAATTTATTTATTAATATTTGTTCGTAAAACAAACATTTCGAACAATCAAAACGGTACAGAACATGTGATCGATGAATCTGCGCAGATCGGTTTGCACGTGATCAATTATTTTATGCGATTTTTACTATCGATATTTTTTATATCTTCGACTTCGAAATGAATCAATTAGTAAAACAATTTAGATGTGTCATATCTCGCCGTTCCGAATTTTGATAAGATTCGCACTTAGCTCATTACGTGATTAACAAATTTCAAGCACTTACGCTTTACAAACACATTGATAAAATGATGTGAGGACAAAATAATAAAAATCGTGACTAACCTAGTCAGTTTTGTACATTTCACAAACGAACTAAAAGATAAAGTAATTCGTTTGTAATATTTTGCTGCACAAAGCAATAATTTTTTACAACTTTGTCTACATATTTTACTCAGAGAAACCAGTAGAAGCAAAGGCAGACCTCGAGAGAAAAATGACTATATCTTTATGGTAAAGTTTGCATAATTGTGGTGATTGTTGTACCTATTTAATTATGAATTAGAATCTCTTCATCCTACCATTACATCAGCATACATCATTAAGTTCAATATACATTCAGGTATCAATTTCAGAAAATCAGAATCGAAAGTGTTCCCGTTGTATACCCATTAATAATGAAGATTCCGTCTTCTTCTTCAGGGCTTCTTTAACCTTGGTGAATCGCAGAAACACTGCTGATGTCATATTTCTTCACAAACTAGAGAGGCTTTGGATTGATTGCCCCTAAGAGTATCCAGAAAGCCCACTTAGTCTTAACTTTGATCTTTTCCCGTAGTAACACCAACACACGGCAAAACTATTTTGTATATCGCTCGATATAAAATAGTATTTTGAAAGTAGTGGAAAACGATGGAAAACGATAGGCTTAGGGGATGTTTCAATTTGTCAATGTTGTCGTTTATTGACAAATCTATAGGTATGGTGGACCTCATTACGCATTTTATTAAAAAAACTAATAATTGAAATTGTAACTTTGACTCATTAATTCGATGACATTATTCATCATCTTCTTTATTTAATAATGAAATTGTGATTCATCTTGTCTCAGATAATAAAACCATAAATAATTTAAAATAGATAGTGGCACAAAATAGTCAACGATACAGAATTATGACCTCACTTGCTATAAGCCGTCAAAAATAAGGGACTTTTTATCTTCGAATTGCAGCTTTATATTAATTGGTAGGTAAGTTAAGTGACAACAAAAAAATATTGTGAAATTTATCTAAACTGTAAACGCATTCTTTTTTTACATTAACACGCATTGCAGTATGAATAACATCACCGGTTCTGTTAATCCAAATGCCTCGAGATATTAATTAATGTTCAACAATACTATTTTTGGGAAATGAAACCTAGAAGGAAAAAATTCAAAACAGAGCCATGAGAACTATCTTAATATGTAACAAATATACAAGAATTAGCGATGTGGTAAAGCGACTAATTGAATAATGACAATTAGGCAATAAATGATAAAAAATGTCCTAGTCTCGATACATAAAATAAAAAACCGATTAGTTTCAGTATACATGTATAAAAATATGAAATACAATTTCGAGGTCCATACTTATCCTGCGAGAAGTAGGTAGGATTTTAGGCTTCCACGGGCGAAACTGGCAGGAATACAAAATAGTTTTTACTATAAAGGTCTTAAATTTTGCAGTGAACTGCCGGCAAACGTGAAAGTAGTAAATAGTCTCACTGCTTTTCGTAGGTAAAGTGCAAAATATGTGAAAAATAAGTTTGATCTGTGATCGTGTTATGTTGTTTCATGTTTGTACTTATTTTTTAAATTTCTTTACTTTGTGCCAGATGTGAAAACGTGTTTCTATTTATGATTATTTATGTTAAAGTGCTATGTTTGTTTATGTTTTGATTACTAGATGTAAAAATGTGTTCTTTTTACAATTAAGTAAAAAATATACAACACAATGCAATTGCTGAAAGTTCGCTAAATTTGCTTTAGATTCTTACAAAATGCCTATTCAAATTTTTACTTTCACAACAAATAAAATGACCTCGAAATCATAAAAATATATTTGTTTCAGAATGTAAACCGCGCCGTGTGGTAGTGTTACTTTCTCTAGCGTCGTTTCGGCTGTGATTTAGGGATGTGAGAACAGTGGCTGGTAGCTGGTAACTGGTAGCGATAGCGATGAACATTGTCGCTGTTAATATGAGAACACATGAAAATCTTATTTATTTTCGATTCTTAAAATTTTACGTAGGTACCTACTCTCCATGCGGCTAGACTGTCTATTTTACTAAAAGTATATCAGCTTTACTTTTACCATCGCTTTGAGACCTACAACGATATTGTCATAAATATCATAAATCTTTTTTTTTTAAAAACGTAAATTGGAAGGGTAAAAATATAGAAATTTAAGGGTGGAATAAAAACCGCCCCAAACAATTCAATGCATTTGCGGGGTATACAAACAAGACCACCAATGGGAAATAATGAGTTTAAAAATGGTTTTATGGTAAATATGGAAAGTTTTACATATGATAACTGCTATTATCAAATCTTCGTTATGGCTAAAAAGTCTGGTTACTCTCCACGTTCCATCGAGGCCAACCCGACCGACCGTGCTCTTATGTATCGAAGTAGAAAATCATACGTTCATTCAGCGAGCAGTAGGGCGTATAATGATCTATTCAGTATTGGCACAATATCGTGGTGTTGAGATCCAAATGAAACCCTATAAATCAATTTAGCTTTTATTTATAAACAGTCAATGCAGGCAAACTTTAACTGCAACACTATTGCACTACAATATCATTGCATGAAGTAGAATATTCCACAAATAGAGAGGTACCTACTCTTTATTCTATTTCGTGTATTGCTTATTTATTCGCATCCGTTTATATGGTTAATAGAAAGACTCATAGCTCGATTTTATCCCTAATTTCTGTGATTTCGCCAGCTGTCAAAAGAAAACTATTGCGCCACGTTTACCGCGCTGCGTATTTAAGAAAAATGCTTTGTCTAATTTCGTATATTCTAGTTCTGTCTAAAATGTTCTAGATTGTTCGGAAAACTTCAATAATGTGATTTCTTGTAGAATTGTAGAATTTGTAGTTGAAGGTTAATCAATACATTTAGTTGTAGGTTAATTAATACCTGCATTTCTTTATTAACGATAACAGTATTTTGCTAAAATGTATATTTTCCAACTAGGTACAAGCGGCTCATGCCAAGAAAACAGGATTAACTTAAGCAGTCCGAAGCAGGATAGAATTCTAAACCTCTGGCCTATGAAAAGGGACGCATAAAGCCAAGAAGGCTGTACTTAAGGGAAACATAATATTTAACGCGCACTTTAAGTATCATTTTCTGAAATGGTAATGCAGTAATCCGACAAAAAATATGTTGGTAAACTGTCAATGGGTACAGTTCGTTAAATTGTATTGTAATAATAAGGTAAATTGCGGTAACCTTGCATTTTAACCCAGGAATGGAATGGACTGCTTCATAAAATAATACAATTTCAGAGCACAATATGATTTTAAAATTTTAGTAACAAATCTACATAATCTTTACATACGTTATTTTTTTCTGTGAATTTATTATTTATTTGTAATGTGTACTTTTAAACGCTTTGTGGTCGTTTATATTAATAACACAAAATAAAATAAATAAAGATTTTACGAAAAATATCTACCAAATTACTAAAGCCCGATGATTGTGTGTTGTGGGCGAGTTCAGTTTTGTAACGAATCAATATCGTACGTAAATATTAACAATATTTTTTATATGTAAGTACGTTCTGCGAACACAGTTACTGGATTTTGTCCCCAGAGTTAATTTGGTAAGATAAATATTTATTGGAGGTACGATAAAAATTTGTAGAGGCGGGATTCTAATTTCTTTAAGGACTAGTGATTTCATTCCCCGAAAACCGGGATCCCGGAATTCCGGACTTTTCTGGGCATCGAAATTCCATCTAAATGCCGAGACTACGGTGTTTTTTGTAAGTAGATGTGTATATATATATAAGTTTTAAAAAAATTATTTCATATTTTCGGTTCTTCGGCATTAATTTAATCGTGGTTTCACTACCTTCTTTCAACCATCGGATTATCTTTTGGCATTGGCATTTTCATTAGCAGCATCTATGCCTATAAAACTCAATGTCTGTCTGTCTGTCTGTTCTCTATCCACACCGTTTGTCCGATTCGATTCTTATTTTGCAAACTTATGCTTTGGGACCCGGCGAGTAACATAGGCAATATTTCCCCCCTATTCTCATACCCCTTACCCTCCCCCTGACATATTTTCGATTCAAATATGTACCGTTTTACCGATCGGACTCAAAATTTGGAAACTTATTCTTTAGGACTCGGCAAGTAACATAGGTGATATTTCGTCCCTATTCTTATACCCCTTCCCCTCCCCCTGACATATTTTCTATGCAAATCTGTACCGTTTTACCGATCGGAGTCAAAATGTTGAAACTTATTGTTAAGGACTCGGCGGGTAATATACGTGACATGTCTCCCCTATTATTTTAACCCTTCCCCTCCGCTGATATATTTTAGATGCAAATCTATACCGTTCGACCGATCGGACTCCAAATTTGGAAACTTATTCTTTAGGACTCGGCAGGTAACATAAGCTATATTTCCTTCCTCCCCTTTTACCTTTTCTCCTCCCCCTGATATATTTTCGATGCAAATCTATACCGTTCGAATCAAACCTTTGTTTCCCCCCACAAATTTATTTTCAACTTTATCCTTAACCCGTGCAACGCCGGGTACGAACAGCTAGTATTGTTTAAAAATGATAATAGTATTATTTACCCATTTTTGTATTTTAGATCTTCTTACGTATTACGTAGGACTTTAAAAAAATTCATTAAATTTTTTGATACTCAAAAAATACTAAAATATGCAAGGCTTTACTAGAAGTAAATCTTGGAATAAACCGAGAAAAATTCTACAGGAATTAAAATCAAAACCACCCGCTAGTTTTGAATTCGAATAGGTTTTGTGGTGATATGGGAAAATAGAAACGGAAATAAGATTATCAAAAAATTTATGAATTTATGATGAAATCTTATACACTTTGATCTTATCTTTTAAGGATCAAAAAATTTATGAATTTATGATGAAATCTTATACACTTTGATCTTATCTTTAAAGGATCAAAAAATTTATGAATTTATGATGAAATCTTATACACTTTGATCTTATCTTTTAAGGATCAAAAAATTTATGAATTTATGATGAAATCTTAATACACTTTGGTCTTATCTTTTAAGGATCAAAAAATTTTGCCTGTTTTTTTCTGCAATTAGTTTTATAATAGAATTTTAAAAACACTCTCTATTAATGAACACTTATGTACGTACCTATACAATACAAGAAAAATAATATTACATCCGTACCAACACAAGTATTCTTATAATTTATATAAATTAACTTTGTAAACACGACTTATTTATTGAAAAAATTCATCATGTTTACATAAATATTCTTTATTGATGAATTTCCAGGACCGTATTCCCGATTCCGAAATAATCTCTGGAATGAGTAGCTTGTTGGTCTTGTGGTTAGGACACTGGCCTCGTGATCCAAAGGTTGCGGGTTCGATCCTCACTCCAGACTAGCAAGTTAGTCCTATTTTCATAGTACAAGCGCTTAGCTTAGTTTGAAAATAGTAAGAATATTGATGTGACACGTATTTCCGTGTTCACATCTCTATTTTTTTAAAAAAAAAAAAAAAAAATTGTAAGCCCAAGGCGGCACTAGACTTAGAGACGTGCTCATTAGCCATGTCTACATCAATTTGGACGTTCATCCGATGTCATTTTATGGAACGCATCAAGTCAGAAGAACCTGGCTGAACAAAACAGTTAGGGCCGCGGCTTGAACCTTTATTTACCGGGTTAGCGATGCCGCGCGCAATCATTATCGCTAATAATATCTAAAAAACGGTTGCCGTACTGCTTTTTTATCTCCCAAGATATGCAATATTCGAATGATAAAGGCGGCAGGATCAATAAAAGAGGTAAACGCGGGAGTGGGCGAGTAATTAAGTGTTGTGAGTGAACATGTCAGCAGCCACCATGGTTCCCGCCGCGCTGATGCTGCTGCTCCTGCTGGCTCCCTCTGGTTCGTTCCATCCGAGTGCATTATTACTTCTGCAACCAGTGCCTGATCTCTCGTTGTAACTGCGTATGTGGCTACAGGAATATTCAGTTTTGGGAAATATTCGGAAATTCGCGATTGTTTCCTTCGTACTTGTTGTCTTACGGAACGAATTAATGTTTAATAATGTAAATTAAATTAGGATTTCTATTTTAACGTTGCTACGCAGGAAGCAGCCAGCCTAAAAGAAGTGTAATCTGAGATAAAAGCGCTTTTGTGAAAAGGAACAATAATTAATTATATTATTTTTTATTAAATCCTTATCGATACCGAGATGCGTATAATTTTTAGGAATTTTAAAGAGTATATTTACGATATTTAAAAGTTTTCCAAGATATTTTTGAATGATTATATTTTTTTTTCCACAGAACAGCCGCTTTGTGAAATTTTTACGGATGTTTTGGCAAAACATTTGATTAGCCTTTCTGAGCCCGAAAAACCAATTATTCCTTAATTCAAGACCATTACGAAAGTTTAATTTATTTACTGTTACTGTAATATATTTTAGTTCGAGTTAATAATGCGTTTTTCTGCAGCCATTTCCTACATATTGTCATGTATTTTTCCTCGGGTCTTGCTCATCATTTTTAGTTTTACTTTGTGTATATTTTTACACATTTTTTAAATTTTAAAATCTTAACAATTTTAAAAAACAGTTTTAAAAATCATCAACAAATAAAGCATTTGGATATCTGATTAAAAAAAATTGTAATTATTACAAGTAAATTATTTTTTTACAGAAAACCACAAAAATCCCTAGATTATTAAATCAACATGCCCATAAATTATTATTACAAAACTTAAAAATATTGTCATTAAGTGGCTGAAAATAATGTCACTATGTCGCTATGTCACTACGTAGCTATAAAAGGCAATGCCGTGATGTTAAATATCTTGGTAATTTATTAAATAACGATGCGGATTGTCCTGATATAATATCATGTATTGATTTCAATGTATCGAACCGTCGTTTTAGATATACAACCCTTTTCCGACCCAACAAATATGAATCTAAGACCGCGAAAAATTCTGTTATTAGTAGAATCACAAACGAATTCTCGCTAAATTATATATCCCTCGAAAATCTTAAATTCTAAAGTTCACACACACACACTCACACATACACACACACACACATACACACACACATATTCACAGACACAATATATAGTCATGACCAAAATCTTAAATTCTTAAGTTCACACACACACACTCACACATACACACACACACACATACACACACACATATTCACAGACACAATATATAGTCATGACCAAAATCTTAAATTCACACACACATACACATACACACACACACACACACACACACACAAATACACACACACAAATACACACACACACGCGCGCGCGCCCGTACGCACGTAGTCAACACATCACCATTTCGAATGTTATTGTGTGTAAATAAAAGTCAATGACAAGTGAAAATAACTTTTTAATAACCATTTCTTAATCTTAAGTCTTATCCGTTGGAAGGGCGTTGGTTAACATGCTGGCTACCATCAGTACGTTTACAGCAGTCCGGAAAAGGTCTATAACCAGGTTCTCCTTCTTCGAGGGCTCCCTTGGATATAAGATTTCATACTTCTCTGGATGTCTCACTACGCGTCTGAGATGAGTTTTCGGATTTTTATTGTGTTAAGGCTTTTCGTCTGCCAATCCACATCTCAGTGGTACATGTTGCGTTGGCGTTTCTTCGGAAAATATCTATGCTTTCCATTTCCTTGAGCAGTATTTGAAAGACGCGATGTTTTATCGACACCAATATCTTCCAAATTTTGTTTTATTTAAATTTACTAAATCATCTCGCCGTCAGGCCGCTGATTCAAGTTGTCGTGATTGTCGCCATTCTTCAATGAATGATGTCTTCGTTGTCTTCGATTCTTTCGCTTGTTAAACAATTTCTTTGAAGAAGCTACGTGCCTTCAAAAACTCGTAATGTTCTCCTATCCATAATTTAGATTATAAGTTTAATTGATTTTTAGGAACAGAATTGCTTTATTGATATGCTTGCATTCAGCATTTCTATTGAATTATTCAATACCATTGTCATTTTGGAACTAACAATAATAACAATAACTATCTACAGGTAAGTGTTGGTAATATGGAACCCACAAACGTCTTTCTTCGCCAGTACGTACTTTGACATTACATTAGATTTTTTATTTTGCGCAACCAGTGATCACAAATTTTAAAAGGCTATTTATATTGCAGGTCTATCATTGGAGTGCTATAAGTGCGACGATGTAAAATGTAACACAGAATACACGGAAAAACAAAAGTGTAGCGATCCGGAACCGACCACTCCAGCGCCGACCACTCCAGCGGTAACCACCCCAGCGGTGACCACCCCAGCGGTAACCACCCCAGCGGTGACCACCCCAGCGGTAACCACCCCAGCGGTGACCACCCCAGCGGTAACCACTCCAGCGGTGACCACTCCAGCGCCGATGATTGATGGGGAGGAGACTCCGGCGCCGACTACTCCGGCGCCGACTACTCCGGCGCCGACTACTCCAGCGCCGACCACTCCAGCGCCTTCTTCTCCGTTAGACCGCTGCGTTAAGGTTGTTTACAAAGGTTGGTACCGTTCATACAAGAAAAATAATATTTTAAAATCCTAATTCCTTAAAGCTCCATTTAATCGAGCCGTCTGAGATCTGTTTTACGATGCTCGCACCATAATGTCACCACTCTACTTATCAAATATTCAAATACTCGTATTTGTACATGCTTTTATTAAGTTTCACTTGTCTGTCAGCGAGGAATCGTACATATATATTTGAAGTTCTTACTAACAAACTGATATTTGACAAAGAGACGCCTTCCTGATGGCAATACAATAATCATTAATTTATTTTACAAAATCAGAATATTTTTTAAGAGTTTATTTATATTTGGAATCCTGTTGCCCCAATAAAGTGTAAGCTTTAACATGAAATGTATCTGTTTTTCACAATTTCCAGTGGGCGAGGAGACCAGGACCAAGCGCGGCTGCTCCAAGATCCAGACTGCGTCGGAAGTAAAGGATGTCACTTGCAAAGCCTTCATCGCGCCAAATAACGTGACCGAATGCGGAGTGTGCGACGGCGACCTGTGCAACTCCGCCCCGGGGGCCCTCTCCGCGGGGCTGGCGCTGCTGCCGCTGCTGCTGCTGCCGGTCTGGCGCCTCTTCTAGCCTCTCCTACTCTCCTACTCTCCTACTCTCCTAGTCCAGGGACAGCGAGCGAGCGATCCAGGGACCGTCTCCGTCGTCGAAATACAAAACACCCGTAACAGTCACTCGCCACTGAGTCTAGGTTCACTTCGTAGATGGTTATTATCTTCATTAAACAGTATACGTAAATCACCTTACATGGCAAATGTTATCATCTTCGTCACACAATAAGTATTACGCAATACGTCCGGACTGGTAATGAAATTTAAAACCACATTCTGTTGTGTAGGTTTATAAGATCTAATTTAATTCATTTGGAAATTATGTTTGTTAATATTATGTTTATTAAACGCTGTGTATGTATAATAAATGAAATGAAATGTAGGTATGAAATTTAATAAATTATTATAAAATTAGCGTTTTTTTTTCGAGTATAATTTAAGGTCATTTCCTAAGATCCGTGGCTTCCAGAGTTCCAGGTCCTCCCTCATCCTTTTGAAATCTGTCATACATAATTATTTATTTTGTTTTCATTATTGCCGCTTCTTTTGTGTATGCATATGAAATTATGCTATTTTGATCTGAGTTCGTAAACTTCCATTTGGAAAAAACCCTTTTCCCGCGATCCAACCGAGCTGAAACTTTGCAAGCCGACTCGTGGCGACGATAAAAATGATCTAACAAATTTCTGTTTAAAAAAATTCAATAATTATAGTATAATTTTGGATTTTTCAAAATTTTTATGTTTTTTTCAAATTGGAATCAATTAATAGAAATGAGTAATTAGCCCGACGCGTGTATAGGCACGAAACCTGATTCAATGAAAAGGGAGTATAATAAAAACATGGTTTTTATGGGTTAGTTTTTTAATAAAATTTTGCGTGTTACTTTTATATTTTAACACATTTTTACTTATTTATATTCTTGATTTTTACCCTACCATACTTTCATATACAACAGTGGTAATGCTTTGAGAATGTTAGGATTTTTTCTGCGTACTGCCAGGGTTTTCGAGAATACCCGCGTACTGAGAACTCTTTACAACTCATTATACTCGAGAATGGCTCGATGATCTGCGGGCCACATGAGAGCAAGTACTCTCTTATGGTGGAGAAATTCCAAAAGAAGTTTCTAAGATATCTCTACATGAGAGAGTACGGGCATTATCCTTGGCTTTACCCAACCGAGTTTCTTCAGGGTATGCTACAATAGTTTAGAGACTAGAAGGAATGTGTATTTGATTACACATTTTCATCGATTGTTGCGCGGTATGATCGATAATACTGAAATTATGCAGAGCATTTTTTTTTTTTTAAATTGGTTGGTATGTTCCTGATAATTACCTTAGACATCGTCAGCATAGATTGTTTCACATTCCAATATACAGGACCAACCTACCGATGGTTATGCCTGTTGGAAGAGCTATAGCTATGCTGAAGAAAATCGCTTTGGATATTGATATATTCCATGTGTCTGAAGGGGTTTTCCGAAGCAGGATTCTCCGACACCTTTGACCAGATTATATACTTTATTAATTGATTACATATTCTTATTTAAATATTAGGTCCTTTACATATGAAATTGGCGTTTAGTATGGGAGGAACATAAAGCCGATTTTTTTTTATTATAATATATTTATTAAATCAAAGTATGTACCATTGCTATCTATGCACTTTTGCCATCTCATAGGTAGTTCATCGATCCCTTTACTAAAAAAACCATTCGGACGGGAATCAATAAAATCTTTGAAGGCGGTTTGGACTGCCCCATCGGAGTTGAATTTTTTCCTTTGCAAGAGGTTATCCAAATTTCGAAAAAAATGGTAATCTGTTGGGGCAAGGTCCGGAGAGTACGGTGGATGTCTTAGACATTCCAATTGAAGCTCCTCTAATTTGGTAGCCGTCTGTTGTGCAGTGTGTGGTCTAGCGTTATCATGAAGCAGCAGTGGCCTAGAGCGATTAACCAGCCTCGGTTATTTAGCAGCTAGCTTTTCCATCATGGTTTGCAGTTGCTGACAATAGACATCTGCCGTAATCGTCTGGCCAGATTTAAGAAAGCTGTAGTGAACGACACCAGCACTAGTCCACCAAACGCTCACATGTAACTTTTTTGGAGTCAATTTTCGCTTGGGGCATGGTTTGGCTGGTTCGGCAGGGTTCAGCCATTGCGATGAGCGCTTCCGATTATCGTACAGGATCCACTTTTCATCACAGGTAATGATTCGATTTAAAATCCCTTCATTATTGTGCCGGTTGAGTAATGCAACGCAGCAGTCAACGCGCGTTTGTTGATTTGCTTCACTCAATTCGTGAGACTTTGGTCTCCGGCCGTCCACGGGGCTTGTTCTGCAGGTCGAAATTTCCAGAACGAAAACGTTGGAACCAAAAACGCACTGTGTTTTCTTTTGCGGCACCGTCGCCATACACATCATTAATCCTTCGAGCCGTTTCTGCAGCACTGGTGCCACGGTGGAACTCGTACTCGTAAATAACGCGATATTTCAAGTTTTTCATTTTGTAAACTGAGTGACGCAAAGAAAAAAACAATTGAGGAAAAAACAAATGAATTATAATTTTCAAAACACAAATACATGAGTAAATAGCTGTATAAATTTGGATTTGGAATTCCTAACCAAAGAGAAGATATTTGAGATCAAATTTGCCAGTACGGCAAAAACGCCAATTTCATATGTAAGGACCTAATATATAATATATATATATAGAATATATATATATATATATATATATATAATAATATATATATATATATTGCTTGAGGTTTCCGCGAGCGTTATTGTATGTAACAAAAGTAGATTCTGGAATATCTCGCATTTTCTGTAAATGGTCTCCCTGATAAGACCTAGATCGACGTTTGGACACGGTATCACGTTATTGGTGGGAGACTTTCATGTCACCCGCGAACAAGTACGGCTAGTCCGTATCTTTTGAGGCCTTTTTAGCCTTAACAATGATAATACAGTGATGCCGTGAAGAAACGTCGGCCTAGGTCTTCTCAGGGAGACCATTTACAGAAAACGCGAGATATTCCAGAATCTTCTTTTGTTGCATATATATATATATATATATATATATATATATATACCTTCATAGTATGTATGCATTAAATTTAAGTTTGAAATGTACATATTATCGAATAAATAAATGAATTGAATTGAATACTGATCCAAGGTGTTGAAATGATCAACAAATGCTATCTATCACAGTATTTCCAAATACCTAGCGTGGTAGGTAGTGACTGAGAGGCTTGTTACATAATATTTAATATTTTTTCTCCCTGACTTCATCCTATCTCATTGTCGTCGTCGAATGTTGGGGTCAGCTTTCCTCGTCCTTAACCTATACGTTCTTCTGTATGTACATCACCCAATCCGTTTCCCTTGCATTGCTCCTACTCCTACTGCTCATTGCACCACCCATGAATTTTCATCTTCCTCTGGATGTAATTCGGGGACGCCCAGGCTTCCACCCAAGAAAGTATGAATTTTTTTTTTGTCTCTAAGGACACTCCACATGACCATCTCAGCATGCGTATTTCCGTTGTTTTTAGTTGTCTATTGTAGGTGCTTCACATAGTCCAGCAGTCGTAGCCAAAAAGGAAGGCGGGTCTGACAATTGTCTGGTATGTTTCCGTTTTAATGTTAATGGCATTTTTGGATCACATAGGATTTCCGTCATGGATTTTAACTTCATCCATCCCACACTAATTATATGTGTTACATATGCTGCACATCCTCCATCGTTATGGATGAGTGACCAAAGATTTTAAGGAATCAATATTTTGTAATGTTTCTCTGTCTAATTGCATAACCAGAGTGGCAGAATCTATATTCTCGAATGGTATGCACAGATATGTTTTCTTTCTCTTCAGTTTCGATCCTTCTCCACCTTTCCAGGCTACTTTGCAGGTCTTCATGGTTTTTACTTGTTAATACTAAGCCGTCTAAAAATAGTAGTATCTTTAGGAGGTTGTTCATTTTCTGGTTAGTTAAATAGACCATTACTAAGATTAACAGTAGCGGACTGATTATCGATCCTTGTTGTATCCCTACTTTTATAGGAAATTCTAGAGAAGTTCCCGACGTGCACCTCATAATTTATCATAATATTTTATACTACATATATATTGTGACGAAATAAATCATGTTCGTCAGACTCCTTTGCGGAACACTCAATAAAAGAATTATTTTTTCAATTATTAAATTAATTAAAAGATTATTAGCGAAAAATTACTGATAAAATCATGCAAGTACACGTAGGTACTGCGCGCGCATTTCGGAACCGGTATCATTTACGAACTTTAGCAGCCGCTGCCGCATAATCGGTCAAAGCGAAACAAGATGGCGTCATTCGGGATTCGCCAAACATAGTGTCAACGTGTAAAACCTTCGCACCCTTTTACAGGTAAGTCCATGAATGGAGAAACGCAATTTGAAGTAGCATCGAGATAACATTGTTAAATTGTAGATGTTTGCTAATAATTAAATTTTATATCAGGGTTCCTACATCGTGATCACGATGTGACCACGTCTCCAGATATCAAGTGTGCGGCCTACTGAGACGAGGTCCGGCACGAGGATCTACATGGCGGTATAAGAACGTGCATCCATCGACCCACTGGATGCCGGTCTTGCCATGAACTGGAGGAAGACACCATGGCGTGATGCAGGTGCCGAGCGTCGTCTGGATGGTGCAGTTCGCACACAGAAGAAATTGGTATTCTCTGATCTCAATCTCATCTCAAGTACCTTTTACTCCGTTCAATCTAGCGAGACGTCGCGGCACAACGTAGAGTTTTATGAAGCGCAGATGTTTGGAAGAAATATGCAGCATCAGTGATTTATCCATCGATAAGGACATTTCGAGCATCATGTCGATGCGTTGTTGTTCGTGTTAATTGTGTCTCATCCTATTTAAATGAAAATTTTAAGGTTATGATTGCCCGGTTCACTACATTTGCGCTTATAGAGTCTTAAAAATATAGTTTAAGCTGCCGTCTCCCTTGTATCGCGCGGCCGTCAGAGACAATGTCGCGGAGAGGTCAATTTATTTTAAATTAGAAAAGATGATTTTAATTAAATAAATTTAGCAATATCTTTGAGTACACCCGTGTCGCCTTTTGTGGCACAGTTAGTTGTTAGTACTAGATTGAATAAATTTTTATGTTGACTGTTCAAAATGTTTTGTTTTGTGAACCCATTCCTGTTAATCTGTTGCAAATTGAAACTTGTTAATGTGAAAGGCACCTGATGCGGCTCCAGAGAGTTCAGCGTGCACATCACCGACAGGACCCTGGGATTGAAATCAAGGAGTAAGGTTTATCCTATTCTTCTCCGACTGAACTAGCTGGTGATGACGAGGGGGTCAAGTCATGAGGATCTGAACCTCACGCCATAATATATATGTATATATATGCATATGTATTAAGCTAAGGAAGAATGGATAAAGAGACAATGTGAAGAGTTAGAACGATATGATCAGATCCACGATGCATTTAATATGCATAAGAAACTGAAAAAATTGACAGGTCTTAATAAGAAATCTAAACCAACATGTCTTACACATAAATCTAATAATGTAATATTGAATGATTCTGTAATTTTAAAAACATGGGAGGATTATATTACAACTCTCTTCCAAGACTCTCGCATTGATATTGAAATACCAGTAACTAATCGAGGTCCTGTAATATTAAAATCAGAATTGTTGCATGCTATTGCAAATTCTAAGACTAGAAAAGCATGCGGACCTGACGAAATTCCTATACAAGTTATCAAATTAATAAATGAAAACAATATTGACTGCCTACTTAGACTATTTAATAAAATATACGACACAGGGATTATCCTCCAAGATTGGTTGAAATCACTGTTTATCACTCTACCCAAAAAGCAACACCCGAAGAAGTATAATGACTATCTTAAAAGTTAAAAGTTTAAAAAGCCTTAAAAGTCTTATGAACCATGTCCTAAAAATATTTTTGAAAATAATACATGCCAGAATAAGACATAAGTGCGAACGTGATCTAGATGATACTCAATTTGGGTTTAGGAATGGATTTGGTACCCTTGAAACGCTGACAACAATAAATATCTTATTGCAAAAATGCTGTGACCAAAAAAAAATATATATATATGCTTGCTTTACAAACTACCAAAAAGCATTTGACAGAGTTAAACACAAAAATTTAATTAGAATACTACAAAGATGTGATATAGATGTGAGAATAATTAAAAACTTGTACTGGGATCAAAACGCTATTATTAAACTTGAGAATGGGGCCACTTCACGAGGCATTCCTGTTCAGCGTGGAGTCCGACAGGGATGTGTTCTCTCTCCTACATTGTTCAATCTATACTCTGACATGGTCTTCAAAGAAGCGCTAGATAATACAAACCTTGGCGTGAAAGTCAACAGTGTGGCTATCAACAACATCCGATATGCTGATAACACGTTTTGCTGGCAGGTAGTGTTGAAGACCTGCAACAACTGCCTAGTAAAATTAATTCCACTGGCGAATACTATGGTCTAAATAAGTTAACCAAGTTTATGGTTTTTAGCCGAGAGAATCATTCAAATTTGTGCTTTCAATTAAAGGGTGTCAACATTGAGAGAGTAAAACAGTTTAAATATTTGGGCAGTATTATTACTGACAATCTGGACCCTGATACGGAGATCAAATGCAGGATAGAGACAGCCCGTGCATCTTTTAATAAGATGAAAAGTCTACTCTGTAATGACGACTTAAACTTGAAGCTCAGACAGAGGTTGATCAAATGCTATGTATGTTCAGTTCAACTTTAAGGTGTTGAATCATGGACGCCGAAGGCGACTATCTAAATCGCCTAGAGGCGTTCCAAATGTGGATACATCGTAAAATGTTAAGGATATCTTGGACTGACGTGACTAGTAATGTTGAAGTTTTACGTAGAGCAAGTACAAACAGAGTAAAGCTCCGTAAAATTTCATACTTTGGTCATATAATGAGAGGCGAAAAGTACTCCATCCTTCAGCTCGTCATGAAGGGGAAGATTGAGGGTCGTAGAGGGATCGGAAGGAGACGGCATTCCTGGCTTCAAAACATCCGAGAGTGGACCTGGATAAGAAGCGTGGAAAAGCTGTTCTGCACTGCTCTGGACAGGGAAACTTTCTCCCAGATGATCGCCGACGTCGGGGGGACCCAACTGGGCACATGAAGAAGAAGAAGATATGTATTAAGCTATAAATTGTCACGTTTCCAATAAACGGCATTAAAATGCAATTCATACCTTGTTACTTAATACAAATTTAGAAAATGGAAAGCGTAGATACATTTATAATAAAAAAATTTACTGCCTAGCGATTCATTAATTCAGGTCTATCGAGTATGTGTTGTTTTTCCATGTATCTACGAAGGAAAATTTTTATGGTATATCTTTGAGCCAGTTTTAAACGACGTATTTTGGCGAAGACAATAATATATATACATATATATATATATATATATATATATATATATTTAAATCCCGCTACACTTTTTGCAACCTTTCATTCCGCATCCATTTGACTACCACCACTTATAGTTTATTTGGAATTATTATTATTTATATCGAACGTATATCACGTTCATATATCCTTCAAAAAAGGTCCATATATTACGAACCTGTAACGAACTCCGTATTCTCCCGTATTCAATACATTTATATTACGATGCTTTTGAAATGCTTTTAATTTTGTATCAATTTGTCAATGGCGTATATCGTACACTTACACAACAATACATTGTGATGTTTAAGAGGCTACCATATAAATAATAGCAATTTTGGTGACAAAATGGATGACAGATGGCGGCCAAAATCATGCAATTTGATATTTAATTTGCTCGACTTGCTTGGTGGCGCGGTCGGGATGATGCTCGTTTTCTGATTAGAAGGTCGCGGATTCGAATCCTATGAAAGAATGTATCCGTTAATGAATTCCCTTTTATTACTTTTATACAATTTGCGTTTATAGTTTCTAAACTCCACGACACGTATTTTGAAAGAATCCCGAAATTGTAATTCGGTTGTAATTAGATTGAACAAAAATATTACTCACATATCCATCTTCTCGTGTGTCAGAATTAATACATGAAAATTCAGTGCCGTCATTTTGATGGCAACTCAATATTACTTTGACATCCCCAGTTGAAAAATTACATTAATGTCCTGTGTACTTTTTCAAATATACTTTGTGAATCCTAGGATAACCACAACCGTCAATTTTACGGTCGATAATAATTACATAGATAAAACAAACCATTCTTTAGAGGTGTTCCTATGTAAATTCATATCTTTTTATTCTCATCATTACGCAACTGCTTTGTCTTTATCAGTCAATGTTATACCAAACGTTAGTTTATATCCAGATATGTGTTTCCAAGTCATGGTTTTACCCAATGTTGTAAGGGCGCTTATATCAAATGCATAAAAAATACTTTAACTAACCAACCAGACCGAAAAAATCGCCAAAACGTTGTTAAACAAATAGCATGCCTAGTGTCTCAAGTTATCAGTGCTTGTTTTTGCGGTAAGAAATGCAGTTTCTGGATGAACCGACTCTTCTAGTAGTTTAAATGCTCTACTTTGACTTTGTATTTAGATATATTGGTCATCGATAATTCTGTAGGTATGTGTAAAAGTTTTTATCTTTTTGAAAAAAAATATTGATAATATTGTTTGTTATTATTATTATTATATTATTATTGTTATTATACTATATTTTTGACTAGCAATTTGTACCAACAACTCTTTAATGAGGGTATACTTATTAATGCCATTAGATCATGTCCTCTGCATGTAGTAGGTAATAGGTTCCGAAGAATATTTTTTCTTAATATTTATTTATATACATATATTTATTTTCTCTTGTGTTTATTTTCTTTGTATATTTAGTTTAATTTTTTTATTTCTTATTTTAAAAATCATAAATGATTTTAGATTTTCGATTGTTATTTAATATATAAGAGGCCAGCTGTATCAATTTGGTTTAGTTTAAAGCATACTTTTTCGAAAACAGATTGTTTGATTGGTGGAAAATGCAAAAATATTTGCTTTAAAATTAACTATTGCTGTAAAGCAGTTTGATATGACCGGCTCTATGTTGGTGAATTCAAAGGGAGAACAATCAAAAGTTATTAAATTTTACAAATCGTTTATTAAAAACAAAGTTCAAAAGATGAAATGATATTAATCCCATCTCTAAGTAAGCATGCTTACTTGCATTACGATGTAAACATTAGTTAAGGCAAATTATAAAATTTTAAGAATATTCATTAAAACAAAAAGTTCACTCACTAAGAATACGATGTGACCTATAAAAATTCCTCTTTCAGACTTTTATTATTATTTTATTTTAATTTTAATTTCACGTTTCAACAGGTTAAGAGGCCGAATTACAGAAGCGAAACAAATCACTAAACACCCAGGCTTGAGTAAATCACAAAGGTTAATCTTCTTAATCTTCGGTGGGAAGCCAGCGTCACGCCCTACGAAAGGCGCCGAATTTTGGAGACTCAAAAATATTAGGCCGTTTTGTTATAATTTTGCCCACATCTTAATAAAAACATTATCTAGAAATTTTGATAATTTGCTTTTTATGAATTGGAACCCTGATTTTTCTAATCATTTGCACAAAGAAATCTTTTTTTTTTCGATATGCTAAATCTTTATTTATTAAAAAAATAATTATCTTTTTCATTTCGTTGTTGTTGTTATTGTTGTAGCCGGGCCTCGTTATCGACGATCCCCTTTGCGATGGGAAAATAGTCCTATTCGAGAGGCGCACTCTCTCCCGCATACTTCACAAAGGAAGCGGTCAGGTTGCGTTGGTCGGTCCCGTTGACGCGTGGTTGCGGCTCACTGCTCATTTTTTACTCGTCTGGCCACCGCCATACCATCAGCACGCATACTCCAGTTCACACAATCTTGTGCCAGCTGCTCTCAATTCTCGGGTGCTCCACATAGGCTCAGCGATCTCTTCTTCTGTCCTCAGGCCTTTCGCCTGCCCACTATCTCCCCGTATAAGACCTGCTTCGGAAGTCTGTGATCGCCCATGCGTAACACATGTCCCGTCCATCTCAATCTCGCTTCCACGATCATGCCCTCAATTGGCTGACATTTAGAGCGACGCAGAACAGTAACGATAGATATATGGTCGCTCCAGTGGATCTGTAGAATGCGGCGAAGGAATCGTTGATGGAACATTTCCAGACTCTTAGGCCCCGGGTACGATACGAGCGGTGAGCGGCAAGCGGCAGAGCGGCAGACATAGACAAAGTGCCGCTCTTGTCTATGAAGCGGTGCCGCTCACGTTTTTGTTTGTTTGAGCGTGATAGAGATGGGGTAGTAGCAGGCTACGATAAGCAAGAGCGGCAGGGCGGCACCGCTTGCCGCTCACACTTTGCCGCTCGCCGCTGTTCCTGGACATTAAATTTCGCTCACCGCTCAAGCGTCTGTTTTTTTTTCTATCAATTTTTCTATGGGAAACTATTTGCAGAGATATTGTACAGTTTGTGTTGAAGCTCTCCTACAAAACAATGTCAGATAAGAGAAAATGAACGGATCTCGAGTGTGAGATTTTAATATCTAATATACAAAGTTTGACATTTTTGTGGAATGACAGACAAAATGATTTTAAAAATAGCGTGATTACGAAGAAACTGCGGGAAGAAGTTTTGTATAGACTTCCTTGTATATTCAAAAAATCGAGTTTCGTTAAATTATTAAACAAACTGGTACTCTCCGTAAACCCTTCTACTCCTGTTTATCGGGTGAACGCCATATTTTCTCTTGGCATTCAATAAATGAAATTTCCATAAATGTCTGACGTTTTCACTTAAATTGCGACTGACAGAAGTTACCGCTCAGCCGCTTTGTATCGTAGCCAGCGCTTCTCACCGCTTGCCGCTCTGCCGCTCTGCCGCATTGACGCCAATTGACGCTCTGACACTCTGCCGCTCGCTGCTCGTATCGTACCCGGGGCCTTACAGTCTTCTGTAGGGTACCCAAGCCACCATTCCATACAGTAGTAAGGGAAGCTTGACTGAAGGTGGTGTTACTTCCTTTGTAAAGCAACCACGTATAATGATAGATTATTATTTGCACACTTTAGATTAAATCAGTGATTTCACTCATTTCAGAAACATTTACTCAAAATTAAGTGCAATTTAATGTGGAATAAAAATGACAAAAAATTTCCTTTGTGTTCTTCTTTTCATTATGTTTTTCCTTTCAAGTTGTTCATGTTGTCCATTTAACTCAATTCAAATTATGTTGTACTTTTCAAATGTTTAATCTTTCAATAAACTAATACACAAAAAGTACACACGAGCAAAGTTAAACTGATCCAAAACAATCCATAATAAATGCTAAATTTTTATCCGGCAATAAATTCATATGTCTGGTGATTAGTAAAGTAATTGGTTCATTTTTTTTATTTATCTTCAAATAATTGCGAGTATTGGCATGCTTTACATTTCCGTACAAAAGGACTTAACAAGCTATCAAACATAATTATTTTCGTATAGATATGGTCGTTTACGATTAGATCAATTGAGAATTATCATTCAACTAGTTGTACGTACCCGGCGTTGCACGGGTTAAGGATTATGTTGAAAATAAATTTGTGGGGGAGAACAAAGGTTCCATTATTTTGGAAAGTCTGTAATTAAATCAATGTTTCCATTTAATCAAGGCTGGGATGGATAGGATGTCTAGGGGCATATTTTTTCGTCGGAAATTTGTATGCAAAATTTGGATCCAATCGGTCCAGCAGTGTAAATTTGTACAGAAAATATATTTAGGGGAGAGAACTATCATTTTCGTAAAAAACGCCAAAATATGCATTTGCAGCGAATGTGCCGCCTTAATCCAAATGCCTCACGATATCTAATTGCTGACAGTCTGCTTAATTTGCTTTAGATTCTCACAAAATGCCCATTAAAATTTTACTTTCACAACAATTAAAATTATCTCAAAATCATAAAAACACGTTTGTGTCAGTATGGAAACAGCGCCTTGTGGTGTCGTTAGTTTCTCTAGCGTCATTTCGGCCGCGAGTTAGGGCTGTGAGAACAGCGCTAGCAGTGTAGCGCCGCCTGATAGCGTTAGCGATGGACATTTTTACTCTTGTAGAGTAAATGATGGACATTTTTACTCGTGTAGAGTTAATGGTGGATATTATTACGTACAGAATTATGTATTTGAATATGAGACAACTCTATGAATAACATGAAAATCTTATTTATTTTTTGATATTTTTTAATCGATTCTTAATGTTTTCGCAGGCACCTACTAAACATGCGATTAGGCAATTTATTTTACTAAAAGTGTATCAATTTTGCTTTTACCACGGCTTTGACACTTTTACCCAAAACATTATGGTCAAATATATGAAGATATTTTATTTTAAAACCTGAATTGCAAGGATAAAAAAATCGCCCCAAGCAATTCTACGCATTTGCGGGGTGTACAAACAAGACCTCCACAGCTTTTTTTTACGAAAATAGGAGATGATGTGTTTGAAAATGGTTTTATGGTAAATAGGGAAAGTTTTACATCTGATAACTGCTTTTTTCAAATCTCCGTTACGGCTAAAAATAACTGGTTTCTCTCCACCTTCCGTCAACACTAACCCGACGGACTGCTCTTCCATGTATCTACAAGTTAAAAGTCTTATGATCGGAATTCGTTCATTCAGGGCGTACGAGGATAATGTCGCCTCAATGACACTGATCTATTCAGTATCGGCACAGCATCGCGGTGGTGAGATCCAAACAAAACCCAATAATCAATTTAACTTTAATTTATAAACACGCTCACTGTAGACAAGCTTTAACCGCAACTGTATTCTGTAATTTGCACTCATCATTGCACGTAGTAGAATATTCCACAAATAGGTAGGTACTTTTTATTCTCGCATTTTTGTGTATCGCTTATTTATTCGCATCCGTTTATATGGTTAATAGCAAAGACTCACAGCTCGATTTTATCTCTAATTTCTGTGATTTCGTCAGCTATCAAAACAAAACTATTGCGCCTCGCTTACCGTGCTACGTATTCAAGAAAAATTATTTGTCTAATTTCGCATATTCTAGTTTTTTCTTAAATGTTCTAGATTGTTCGGAAACCTTCGATTATGTGAATTCTTGTAGTTTAAGTACTTTGTGGCAATATTTACATCGCATACGCTAATTAATCTTATTATCTACACTTGCTCGCTCCACTAACACACATTACTTGCTACACTAACCTTCGCCACATACACCCAATATCGATCTTAATCCCAGCCACCTCACCCCTCTTCATCTCACTCCCATTCGTTATATTTGTTGATTACATTGTTTCTCATCACTTTGTTGGTATTTTTCTTTATTTCGTTTTTTTATTTTTATTTACGTCATGTTCAAATTATTTTGCTTCATTATGTTCTGTTTTGGATATCTGTTATTGGTTTAAAACTTGGTTACAAATACGCTTATTTCGATAATTGTCTATTACATAGTGGCGGTATTGTATCTGAATCCCTCAATTAATGCTGCATTCTCGCGAGACGACTTCACGTACAATCCAGCACTCGCACGAGAGGAGTACACGGTAATTTTAATATTGGATATAATATAATAACAATAAATAATTCAATTATTTTAACCCAACAATGGAATAGACTGCGTCATAAAATAATGCAATTTCACAGGACAACATTATTTTAAAATTTTTGTAACAAATCTACATAATCTTAACTTTATTTTTACTGTAAACTTATTATTTATTTTTATTGTGTACTTTTACCTAAGGCTTTATGGTCGTTTATATTAACAAAACAAAATAAAATAAATAAAGATACTACCAAAAATATAGCAACCAAATTACTATAACCCCCATGATTGTGTGTTGTGGATGAGTTGAATCAATATGACAATTATAAATATGTTCTATATAAACAGAAAGGTCCCGGAATCCCAGACTTTTCTGGGCACCGCAATTCCATGTAAATACCGGGACTATGGAGTTTTTGTAAGTATGCACACGTGTAAATGAATATGTTTTTAAATTTTTGTTTCACATTTTCTGTTCTTCGGCATTAATTTAATCGTGGTTTCATTACTGTTTCAACCATCGGATTATCTTTTTTTCATTGGCCGCATTTTGATTGGATATGATAATAATTTATCCTATCGCCTTATTTACTTATCTAAGAAATCAAAAATGTTCCATAAATTTAAAAATAACAAAGGACTTTCAAAACATGAATTAAATTATTTGATACTAGTATTTAGTACCCGACGCTGCACGGGTTAAGGATTAAGTTAAAAATAAATTTGTGGGAGGAAACACATGTTCTATTATTTTGCAAAGCCTCTAATTAAAAAGAATGTTTCCATTTAATCCAGGCTGGAATGAACAGGGTGTCTAGGGTAGAAATATGGCCTATTTTTTCCGTCGGGAATATGCATGCAATATTTAGGTCAATCGGTCAAGCGGTGTAGATTTGTATAGAAAATATATTTGGGGAGGAGATAGGTTAGAGGGAGAAAGGAAAATGTCGCTTGTATTACCCGACTAGTCTTAAAAAATAATTATACATAATTTGGGTCAGATCGGTAAAACGGTACAGATTTGGGTGGAAAATATATCAGAGGAGAAGGGGTGGAGAAACGGTGAGGGAGGAAATGTCACATATGTCAGATCGGTCAAACAGTGTAGATTTGTACAGAAAATATATCTGGAAGAGGGGGTGGGGTATAGAGGGAAGGAAAAATGTCGTCTACATTACCCACCTAGTCCTAATGAATAAGTTTGTAAATTTTGAGTCCGGTCGGCTGAACGGTACAGATTTGCATTAAAAATATATCAGAGGAGGGGAAGTGGTAGAAAGAGAGTGGAGAAATGTCGCCATTGTAACCCGCATGGTCCTAAAGAATAAGTTTCCAAATTTTGAGTCCGATCGGTTGAACAATACAGATTTGCATTGAAAATATTTCAGGCGGGGAGTAAAAGGGGAGGGGGGAATGTCAACTATGTTACCCGCCGGGTCATGAAGAATAAGTTTCCAAATTTTGAGTCAGATCGGTCGAACGGTACAGATTTTCATTGAACATAATACATGTATATGGATATATAATATATATATATATATTATATAGATTTCTATATATATAGATATATATATATATATTATATTAATATATATCTATATCAGGGTGAGTATGCAAAATTTTAGTCGAATCGGACAAACGGTGTAGATTTGTATAGAGAACATACGGACACACAAAGACAGACAGACGTTTATTTTTATAGGTATAGATCGAAAAATACTTATAATATTAGGTCCTTACATATGAAATTGGCGTTTAGTATGGGAGGAACATAAAGCCGATTTTTTTTTACTATAATATATTTATTTAATCAAAGTATGTACCATTGCTATCTATGCACTTTTGCCATCTCATGGGTAGTTCATCGATCCCTTTACTAAAAAAACCATTCGGACGGGAATCAATAAAATCTTTGAAGGCGGTTTGGACTGCCCCATCGGAGCTGAATTTTTTCCTTTGCAAGAGGTTATCCAAATTTCGAAAAAAATGGTAATCTATTGGAGCAAGGTCCGGAGAGTACGGTGGATGTCTTAGACATTCCAATTGAAGCTCCTCTAATTTGGTAGCCGTCTTTTGTGCAGTGTGTGGTCTAGCGTTATCATGAAGCAGCAGTGGCCTAGAGCGATTAACCAGCCTCGGTTGTTTAGCAGCTAGCTTTTCCATCATGGTTTGCAGTTGCTGACAATAGACATCTGCCGTAATCTGGCCAGATTTAAGAAAGCTGTAGTGAACGACACCAGCACTAGTCCACCAAACGCTCACAAGTAACTTTTTTGGAGTCAATTTTCGCTTGGGGCATGGTTTGGCTGGTTCGGCAGGGTACAGCCATTGCGATGAGCGCTTCCGATTATCGTACAGGATCCACTTTTCATCACAGGTAATGATTCGATTTAAAATCCCTTCATTATTGTGCCGGTTGAGTAATGCAACGCAGCAGTCAACGCGCGTTTGTTGATTTGCTTCACTCAATTCGTGAGGTACCCACCTTTCAAGCTTTTTCACCTTACCAATTTGCTTCAAGTGGATTAAAACAGTTTTATCACTAACACCGCAGCCTGCAGCTAACTCGGATGTGGTTTGCGATGGATCCGCTTCCACAATAGCCTTCAATTCTTCATTATCAACTTTGGTCTCCGGCCGTCCACGGGGCTTGTTCTGCAGGTCGAAATTTCCAGAACGGAAACGTTGGAACCAAAAACGCACTGTGATTTCTTTTGCAGCACCGTCGCCATACACATCATTAATCCTTCGAGCCGTTTCTGCAGCACTGGTGCCAGGGTGGAACTCGTACTCGTAAATAACGCGATATTTCAAGTTTTTCATTTTGTAAACTGAGTGACGTAAAGAAAAAAACAATTGAGGAAAAAACAAATGAATTATAATTTTCAAAACACAAATCCATGATTAAATAGCTGTATAAATTTGGATTTCGAATTCCTAACCAAAGAGAAGATATTTGAGATCAAATTTGCCAGTACGGCAAAACGCCAATTTCATATGTAAGGACCTAATATATGAAAGGCTTTACTAGAAGTAAATCTTGGAATAAACCGAGAAAAATTCTACTGCATTTAAAATCAAAACCACCCGCTAGTTTGGAATTCGAACGGATTTTTTCGTAATGTAGGAAAATAGCAACTAAGGCCCTCGCAGCGCAGTGGGCGTGACATTGTTTCCTGCTGACACCGAGGGTTCCGGGTTTGATTCCCGGTGAGGTCACAATTTTAATCGATGTGATTTACTTAAACCTATTTTGTGATGTATTTCGATTCTGTAATTGGACCTCCTGGCCTGTTGAAGCATAAAAAAATATATAAAAAATAATTAAAATAAAAAAAGATTATCTAAAGATTTCATCAGTAAATGATGATATATTATAGACTTTGATCTTATTGATGTTGCATTGAAGTCTCAAAATAATATTTTTTGCTTAAAAAAACATTTGCATAAAACTCAATGTCTGTCTGTCTGTCTGTTCTTTGTACAAATATACACCGTTTGTCCGATTCGATTCAAATTTTGAATACTTACCCATGCTTTAGGACCCGGCGGGTAACATAAGCGACATTTCCCTCCCTAGTTTTTACCCCTTCCCCACCCCTGATATATTTTCTACGCAAATCTATACCGTTCGAATCAAACCTTTGTTTCCACAAATTTATTTTCAACTTAATCCTTAACCCGCGCAACGCCGGGTATGAACAGCTAGTACTTTATATTAATGAACACTTATGTACATACCTATATAATACAAGAGAAATAATAAAATATCCGTCCCAACACAAAATTTTTTTATTGGTGTAAATTTTTAAAATCCCGGTGATTCCGGGATTGAAAATTGCCAGGACCGTAATCCGGATTCCGAAAAAGTCTCCGGAATTGTAAGCCCAAGGCGGCACTAGATCTAGGGACGTGGTCATTAGTCATTAGCGATGTCTACATCCATTTGGCCCTTCATCCGATGCCGTTTTACGGACCGCATCCAAGACTGATGAACCTGGCTGCATAGAACAGTTTGTTCCGCGGCTTGAAGTGTTATTTTTTGGGCTAGCGACGCCGCTCTGTCAATATCTCATTTATTAATCACGTTGCCGTTCTGATTATCTGCCTAGATATGCAAACATTCCGATGATAAAGGCCGCGGAATCAATAAAAGAGGTGAAACGCGGGAGTGGGCGAGTAATTAAGTGTTGTGAGTGAACATGTCAGCAGCCACCATGGTTCCCGCCGCGCTGATGCTGCTGCTCCTGCTGGCTCCCTCTGGTTCGTTCCATCCGAGTGCATTATTACTTCTGCAAACAGTGCCTGATCTCTCGTTGTAACTGCGTATGTGGCTACAGGAATATTCAGTTTTGGGAAATATTCGGAAATTCGCGATTGTTTCCTTCGTACTTGTTGTCTTACGGAACGAATTAATGTTTAATAATGTAAATTAAATTAGGATTTCTATTTTAACGTTGCTACGCAGGAAGCAGCCAGCCTAAAAATGTGTCATCTGAGATAAAAGCGCTTTTGTGGAAAGGAAAAAATTTATTCAATATAATTAATAAAAATGATCTTTGCCTTTACCACTTTAGTATTGAAAAATATCAACAGAGCAAGTATAACGAGTATAGAGTACAGCAGAGTATAGACACTCGAAATATTAAAAAAATATAAGAAATATGAATAAAAATGAAGTAGGTACCTACTTAACATAAAAATAAATTGGGCCATGGGCTCTGAAACATGTTGATATTTTTCAATACAAAAGTGGTGAAAACGAAGTTCATTTTTGTTAATTATATTAATAATGACACCGCAAAATTATTTTGCTGTTTTTGAAGAAATAATTAATTATTTTATTCTTAAATCATTTATGATACAAGATGCATGAAATTTTAAGAATTTTAAAGAATAGATTTAGTATATTTAAAAGATTTAATAGATATTTTTTAATGATTTTTCGAAAATTTTCGATAGGCAATAATTATAATTTTTTCCACAGAATAGCCGTTTTGTGAAATTGGTCAGGCTGTTATGGTATAACATTTAATTAGTCTTACTGCGACTCAAAAAAACTAATTATTTAAATTCGTAATATATTTTAATTCGAGTTGAGAATGCATTTTTCTCACCACACAGTTTACTACTGTCATGAATTTATCGTTTCCTTTATTTCTTCTCCTTCTTAATTTTTCCTCGGGTGTATTTATGTCTTACATTGTGAAATTTTAAAATATTAACAAATTTAAAATAAAATTAAAAGACAATTTTAAAAAACATCAATAAATAAATCATTTATTTGAATTCCTAGAAGAAATTTTTAGACCCAAAAAATATTACTATAAGACCGTAAAAAGTTCTGGCCATCACTATGTTTACAGCGGTCCGGAAAAGGGTGTAACCAGGTTCTCCTTCTTCGAGGGCTCCCTTGGATATAAGATTTCATACTTCTCTGCATGTCTCACTACATGTCTGAGATGAGTTTTCGGATTATTATTGTGTTAAAGGCTTTTTTTGCCTTATTCATCCGAAGCAAAACATTTTCATTCGTGACTCTGCATCTGGCTAATTCTTCTGTCAATCCACATCTCAGTGGTACATGTCGCGTTGGCATTTCTTCGTAAAATGTCCGTACTTCCATTTCCTTAAGCAGTATTTGAAACACGCGATGTTAATAAGTTTTATCGACACCAATATCTTCCAAATTTTGTTTTATCTAAATTTAGTAAATCATCTCGCCGTCAGGCCGCTGATTCAAGTTGTCAGTGATTGTCGCCATATTCAATGAATAATGTCTTCGTTTTCTTCGATTCTTTCGCTTGTTAAACAATTTATTTGAAGAAGCTACGTGCCTTCAAAAACTCATAATGTTCTCTTATCCATTATTTAGATTATAAGTTTAATTGATTTTTAAGAACAGAATTCCTCTGTAGATATGCTAGCATTCAGCATTTCTATTGAATTATTCAATTTCATTGTCATTTTGTAACTAATAATAATAACAGGTAATATGGAACCCACAAAGGTCTTTCTTTACCAGTACTTTGACATTACGCTAGATTTCATTTTGCGTAACCAACGATCACAAATTTTAAAACGCCATTTATATTGCAGGTCTATCATTGGAGTGCTATGAGTGCAATGATGTGAAATGTAACACAGAATACACGGTTAAAATAAACTGTGGAGATCCAGGATCGACTACTACTGACTCGTCGACCACCCCAGCGGGGACCACCCCAGCGGTGACCACTCCAGCGGTGACCACCCCAGCGGTGACCACCCCAGCGGTGACCACCCCAGCGGTGACCACCCCAGCGGTGACCACCCCAGCGGTGACCACCCCAGTGGTGACCACCCCAGCGGGGACCACCCCAGTGGTGACCACCCCAGCGGGGACCACCCCAGTGGTGACCACCCCAGTGGTGACCACCCCAGTGGTGACCACCCCAGTGGTGACCACCCCAGTGGTGACCACCCCAGTGGTGACCACCCCAGTGGTGACCACCCCAGTGGTGACCACCCCAGTGGTGACCACCCCAGTGGTGACCACCCCAGTGGTGACCACCCCAGTGGTGACCACCCCAGTGGTGACCACCCCAGCGCTGCCCATTGATCCACCCGAAGAAATTCCAGAAGGTCGTAATTATTTTTCGAGGAGACTGTCCCAAGAAGATAACTTAGACCGCTGCGTTAAGGTTGTTTACAAAGGTTGGTACCGTTCATACAAGAAAATAGGGCTAAATCTAGCCGCTCGAAGACCTGTTATACAATGCTCAAGCCATAATTTCACTACTCTACTTGTCAAATACGCAGTATTCAAATGCACGTATTTTTATAAGCGTAAGTTTTTTTTAAATGGAGATGCGAACACGGAATATGTGTCACATCAATTTTCAAACCTAGCTAAATGCTTGTGCTATGAAAATAGGACTAACTTGCTGGTTTGGAGTAAGGTTCAAACCCGCGATCTTTGGATCACGAGGCGAGAGTCCTAACCGCAAGACCAACAAGCTACTCTTTTTTCTCTCTTTTTTGTTTCTCTTGTCTGTCAGCAAAGAATATTGAAATCAATATTTGGCCCAATTTGGCAGAGAGATTAATTCCTAATTACAACGCAATATTCATTCATTAATTGCGCAAAATCAGTTAAATTGTTTTATGAATTAATTAATATACGTATATTTTTATTTTATTTTTTATTTAATATTTAACAGTATTTGGTATCCAATACAGCGCATATTTTGACACGAAATTTATCTGTTTTTCACAACTTCCAGTGAACGATGAGACCTGGACCAAGCGCGGCTGCTCCAAGATCCAGACTGCGTCGGAAGTAAAGGATGTCACTTGCAAAGCCTTCATCGCGCCAAATAACGTGACCGAATGCGGAGTGTGCGACGGCGACCTGTGCAACTCCGCCCCGGGGGCCCTCTCCGCGGGGCTGGCGCTGCTGCCGCTGCTGCTGCTGCCGGTCTGGCGCCTCTTCTAGCCTCTCCTACTCTCCTACTCTCCTAGTCCAGGGACAGCGAGCGAGCGATCCAGGGACCGTCTCCGTCGTCGAAATACAAAACACCCGTAACAGTCACTCGCCACTGAGTCTAGGTTCACTTCGTAGATGGTTATTATCTTCATTAAACAGTATACGTAAATCACCTTACATGGCAAATGTTATCATCTTCGTCACACAATAAGTATTACGCAATACGTCCGGACTGGTAATGAAATTTAAAACCACATTCTGTTGTGTAGGTTTATAAGATCTAATTTAATTCATTTGGAAATTATGATTGTTAATATTATGTTTAAACGCAGGGTATGTATGATAAAAGTGAAATGTAGGTATGAAATTTAATAAATTATTATAAAATTAGCGTTTTTTTTCCGAGTGGAATTTAAGGTTATTTATTTCCTAAGATCCGTGGCTTCCTTTTGAAATCATACAAAATTATTTAATTTGTTTTCATAATTGCCGCTTCTTTTGTGTATTCCTTTCTTCCATGTTAATTTTATATTTTAACATATTCTTTACTAATTTGTGTTCTTGCTTTTTGACCGTACTGTACATTCATATAAAACATGAGATATTGATTAAAATGATCAACGAAGGCTACTTACTACAGTATTTCCAAATACCTAGCGAGGTAGGTAGTGGCTTGCTACATAATATTTAATATTTCTCCTCCTTGGCTTCATCCCAACTCAATGTCGTCATCGACTGTCGGGGTCAGCTCTTCTCGTCCTCAGGCTATACGTTCTTCTGACCTTCATAACGTCACCCAATCAGTGCCTCTGCATATGACCATCCCTTTGCACCACCCGCGATTTTTTCTTCGTGATCGGGAAAGATCCACGGAGATCGCTTGGAGGACAATGTGATCGGGTACTCTGCCTTATCATCTCAGTTGCCTTTTTTTCATCTTTCTATTGATGTCTGTGACGCCCAGGCTTCCACCAAGATTGTGCAATTTTTTTATTTAAGGACTCTCCAAATGACCATCTTAGCATGCGCATTTCCGTTTTTTCTAGCTGTCTATTGTGGATGCTTTACGTAAAAAAGGTAGATATTTCATATTTTCTATGACATGTAGACCTACGTTACATCACCGACACACAGGAGTTATTCTATCATGATATGATAAAGTTTATGTAGAATGTTTATTTTTCCACTTTATCTACGAAAGGAAATTTTTATGGTGTGCCTTTAGGCCAGTTTTAGATGACGTATTTTGGCGAAGACAAAAATACACTCTATGTTTTAAAGAGCTAAACCATCTTGAGGTATCAAAACATAATTTAAATTCAAATTATATTTTACAATAATTCCATACGGTATATATTTGAAGACCCCATGGCAAGAAGTTGTTAACTAACATTCAAGTCATTTTGAGATAATTAGACATTTGCATTTCGCCTTTGAAAAATATGTTTTATTGCTAATTAAAGATTAATTTTTTTATGTCACTAAAATATCAAAAAGGTATTTACAAAGTAAAAAAACGCATTTATGCACAAAAAAATAAAAATATACTTATTTTCCATAAATAATGTAGTAAACAATCATTTTTCGCCTCGCATTTTTAATAGAATAACAACTTTTTAAAATTGGTAAAACAACCCTTCAAATGCTATCCGTTTTTACCATCCATTATCCAAAATTACAAAATACCTGGCATGTTAATTAATAATACAAAACATGGTATGTACAATTTAAAATGATTGAAAAATAATATATAAGTACATATTATAATAGTCTTCAGATAAATAAAAATATATGACAGTGCTGCTAGAGTAAAATTTATATTAACCATAAATATTACAATCAAATTAAAAGGCGTGTTAATTTCAGAATAATGACATGAACATGTTATTATTGAAGATAACATGTTCATCCCATTAGTAACTGATTAGATTTTTAATTAATATAAATTAACTTTGTTTAAACCACTTATTTATTGAAAAAAATCAACATGTTTAAATGTTTAAACAAAGTTAATTTATATTAATTATAATTATGTTACCACAAAATAAATTTGCTACATTTGAAGAAGAAGATTAGATTTTTATTAAAAAGTGTAGTTAACATGTTCATCCCTATGATTTGAACATCTTCGAATTATTTTTAAGTTCTGAACTTATTTCCAATAGAAAGAGCGTACAATATTTGGTTTAGACGGCTTATTAACTCATTTTTGACAAAAATGTTAGCTAACAACATCTTGCCATGGGGTCTTCATTTGTTAATATATTTCATAAACATTTTGAAAATTTCAAAATGCCTTTTTTTAAATTCACCTTTTTACTTCACTTAAACCTCGAAGCTCTGAAAAAAAATTGAGAGCGATTTTCTCAAAACTTTTTTTTCAGACTTTCGTTATTATTAATATATATATTTTTTTTAATTTTACGCTTCAACAGGCCAAGAGGTTCAATTACAGAAGCACATCATAAAATACTCAGGCCTGAGTAAATCACAAAAATTAATTGTGACCTCACCGAAGTGGGAATCGAACCGGGAACCCTCGGTGAGGATAGCCAGTGTTGTGCATACTGGACTACGAGGGCTGCCGAATTTTGGAGACTCAAAAATATTAGGCCGATTTTGTTAAAATTTTGCACACTGATTTTTTTATTAAATGCGCATTTTGCTCATTATTTACATTACATATTTACAGTTTGATTTATTTTCATTTGCACAAATAAATCTTTTTTTTCGATACGCTAAATCTTTATTTATCAAAAAATAATTATCTTTTTCATTTCCCTCAAATCCTGGCTTCGCAATTATCTCAACCAGCTGCCTGCGTCACGGAGAACCTTTGAGGGACAGCACATAACTTCGCCATTTTGAAATTTTCAAAATAATTTATTCATGAAAAATATTAAACAATGTGTAGCGTAAAAAATGATAGTAAAACGAATCAATAGATAATTAATTTAGAAGGATATCTCCGACGAGCGTCCGTGCCGCTGTGTGGCCGCTCTAATCTTGAGAACCACTGAACCGATTTGTATGCCGTTTTTACTGTTATGGTCTGCATTTTTCCAGAAAAATTGTGAAAGTCAAAAAAAAAAAATAGGTCGGGAAAAAATTTGCCGCTAAAGCGCTCTCAAGAAAACGCCGCGTCATCCGTTAGAGATACAAAAAATGCGTAGAAAAGAATTGTGTAAAATTAAATGATCTACAAAAAAGTGAGTGATGGCATATATTCATCTTTTAAGGATAAAACCCATTTTTGTCTATAAAATTTCATCAAATGTATAAATAAGGTATAATGGTTAGCTTTCCAGGAATTTTGACCAATTCAGTATTAATCCTTTAAAATTAACATATTTTTAATCTCAAGCAATTACCGCAGATCAAATTTATCCTTTACACCAATTATTAAATTGAATATCTTAGAAGTAATGACGAGTTTATCACTAAAAAAACAAAACTGTACCGAGCAAAGCCATGCCGGATAGCTAGTTTCATATGTAGTGAATTTTATACAATAATACATGAAGTAGTTTGTAAAAAAAATGATTTTATATATTTTTGATGACCGAAGATGGTTTTAACTCATTCATAAAGCAACGGGAAAATGATAGATTATTACATATACATTTTAGATTAATTCAGTTGATTTAATTTATTTCGGAAACTTTCTTTCCTTTATGTTCTTCTTTTCATTATCTTTTTCCTTTCGAGTTGTTCGTGTTGTCCTTTTATTTCAATTCAATTCATGTTGCACTTTTCAAATGTTTAATCTTTTAATAAACTAATACACAAACAGTACACACAAGCAAAGCAAAATAAATTCATATGTCTGGTGATTCATAAAGTAATTGGTCAATTTTTTTAATTAATTTTTTTATATTTGCGCGTCTTGGCCTAAGTACTTTACATTTCCGTACAAGAGGACTTACAAGTTATCGGCAAATAATGATGTTCTTATAGATATGGTCGTTTACGATTAGATATGTGTGTAAGTTGAGATTTATAATTCAGTGCGTGTGAGATAATATATTTAATACAACAGAATATTATTTCAAGGAGTTTTAATTATCACAACTGATAATTCGTCAAATTTAACAACCGTGTAAAATCCCAAGAAACGAAGAAAAGTGAAAAACGCAAAATATTTTAAATTTATTTGGAAAACATAAACATAAAGAATAAAATAAGTACAACCAAAACTAATTACATGTAGATTACAATATTATTTTTGAAGAAATTCGAAAAAATAATATTAGGTCTTTACATATGAAATTGGCGTTTTGCCGTACTGGCAAATTTGATCTCAAATATCTTCTCTTTGGTTAGGAATTCCAAATCCAAATTTATACAGCTATTTACTCATGTATTTGTGTTTTGAAAATTATAATTCATTTGTTTTTTCCTCAATTGTTTTTTTCTTTGCGTCACTCAGTTTACAAAATGAAAAACTTGAAATATCGCGTTATTTACGAGTACGAGTTCCACCGTGGCACCAGTGCTGCAGAAACGGCTCGAAGGATTAATGATGTGTATGGCGACGGTGCCGCAAAAGAAAACACAGTGCGTTTTTGGTTCCAACGTTTTCGTTCTGGAAATTTCGACCTGCAGAACAAGCCCCGTGGACGGCCGGAGACCAAAGTTGATAATGAAGAATTGAAGGCTATTGTGGAAGCGGATCCATCGCAAACCACATCCGAGTTAGCTGCAGGCTGCGGTGTTAGTGATAAAACTGTTTTAATCCACTTGAAGCAAATTGGTAAGGTAAAAAGCTTGAAAGGTGGGTACCTCACGAATTGAGTGAAGCAAATCAACAAACGCGCGTTGACTGCTGCGTTGCATTACTCAACCGGCACAATAATGAAGGGATTTTAAATCGAATCATTACCTGTGATGAAAAGTGGATCCTGTACGATAATCGGAAGCGCTCATCGCAATGGCTGAACCCTGCCGAACCAGCCAAACCATGCCCCAAGCGAAAATTGACTCCAAAAAAGTTACTTGTGAGCGTTTGGTGAACTAGCGCTGGTGTCGTTCACTACAGCTTTCTTAAATCTGGCCAGACGATTACGGCAGATGTCTATTGTCAGCAACTGCAAACCATGATGCAAAAGCTAGCTGCTAAACAACCGAGGCTGGTTAATCGCTCTAGGCCACTGCTGCTTCATGATAACGCTAGACCACACACTGCACAACACACGACTACCAAATTAGAGGAGCTTCAATTGGAATGTCTAAGACATCCACCGTACTCTCCGGACCTTGCCCCAACAGATTACCATTTTTTTCGAAATTTGGATAACTTCTTGCAAAGGAAAAAATTCAACTCCGATGGGGCAGTCCAAACCGCCTTCAAAGATTTTATTGATTCCCGTCCGAATGGTTTTTTTAGTAAAGGGATCGATGAACTACCTATGAGATGGTAAAAGTGCAAAGATAGCAATGGTACATACTTTGATTAAATAAATATATTATAATAAAAAAAAATCGGCTTTATGTTCCTCCCATACTAAACGCCAATTTCATATGTAAGGACCTAATATTAGACCGTGTTGAAAATGAAGATTTTTCCTAAACTTCAAATGAGTAATCAATTAATATTGATGTATCACAGAGACAAAACAGTTTTCTTTTTTTATTATGGGAAAGGCTTACGACCTATCGTACGGCTGGCTTAAGTGATCACTTTACACAATGCAACGTTCGCCATTTCCACCCATGATAGAATATACCATGTCTAATAATTTTTTGGAAGTTGTATATATGGAAGGTATATTTAAATTACGTGCCACGCTTTACATGTATGTTGTAACCATCCTTAACGCGGCCTGCCCCAAAGCATTTTCCTTCCCCCTAAATGTCCAAGAATTATTAATTATTAAATGTCACTAATTGTTCTAATGTCGCTAATGAGACCTCTACAATTGATTATGGATTTTTTTTATAGAAATATTCTTTATCTGTAATGAAAATTCATCCGAATTACTAGCATTACATTAGGATACGCCTGAAACTTATTTCTATTTCAAATTTTTATTTAATTCCTTTTTTACCAGTTTTTTTTCATTCTGAATATTTTGAGTTTGATCAAATCTTTTAGAACCGTGCTGGATTTTTTTTACAGAGACGTCATTAATCAATTAATGCATATTATAGATGTCACATAGAGATGAAAAAAAATACAGTTTCATCTCTGTGAGACATCTATAATATACATTAATTGATTAATGAGGTCCTCTGTGACAAAAATCCAGCACGGTTCTGAAAGATTTGAACAAACTCAAAATATTCTGAACTCAAATGAGTAAGTCAGAGACAATTATAAAAATGAACAGTGGAAGAATAAAATAATATATTCTTCAATAATTGCTAAGTAACTTTGTGTTAACATTATTTTTATTATTAACTGGCTTTAATACGTCAAAAATGACGGTACTGTTACATGTCGGTTTCTTAAAAATAGTATAAAAGAAAAATATAAAGAAAAGAAAAAATATAAAAAAAAAACAAAACGAAAAAGAACAGAAAAAGAAAAAAAATATATATAAAAGTAGGTACGGACAGTACACGAAGTTACGGGGACAGACAGACGGACAGACAACGAAATTATTATAAAAAATGAAAGCACTTTGTGTTTTAATAAAATTAACTTTAAAATGTTTAAAGTTACTTTCATTAAAAAATCAACAAGTTTTGGAGCCAATGGCCCCTTCGTCAGGATACTTACCTAACTTACATACAATTGAAATTGGATGTATCGACATAAACATAAGCAAAAAATAAATATAAATAACGAATACGAAAACAATTTGCTCAATGCTTTAGTTTTACATAATATTTGATTTTCTATTAACACTTTTTCTAATTTAACTTTGGTTACATCTATTTCGTATAGTTTACACTTGTGGTTCCCGAGGCTGAAGCACTCGAGATGATTATAAAGCCATGTATTCACTAGGGGACAAATCGCGAAACATTCCGCTCGGCATGTCGCATCAACATCTACGCTCATGTTTCGGGGACAATGACGCGGCCATTTGACGTGTACACACCGGGACTCGCATATCTTGTCGCGGAAATGTCACCCGATGAGCTTATGTTGACAGCTGCGGTATCTCATTTGGCGAAAACGGGGTTCCGCGCAATTCGAAATGTTTTTTTGGGTCGCAATTTCAAATAAACGAGGTTTTACTGTAGTAAATTGAATATTATTAAAAACAAGGTCCTTTTTGCAAATAATTATTGTTTTCCAGACGTCGCGGAAATATATCGCCCTATGAGGTTATGATGATAGCCGCGTATCTGTTTATGTTAATGAGTTTATCGAAAAGTAAGAGGAGAAAAAAGAGGAGAATGCGAAATTATTTACTGCAAAGAGAAAGAAGGACGGACATTCTATGCGATCTTCGATCGATACAGCTCGATGAGTTCGAGAACGATTTCGTTTCCCCGCATTGTCATCTTGACAGATACAGCGCATGCGTATTCACTTGTAAACATACCACGTGGTACTGACGCTCCGCGGAATGTTGCAGTGAGTACGCTCGGGTACCGTGCGCATGGCAACGTTGCCACGGCACGTAGAAATGCCGCGCTATGTTGTGCGCGAGGTCGCGGAACAGTGCACGACGTTGCAACGTCACGTAGACTCTATGCCGCGTGTGCTGTTGAGGGACAATTTGTCCCCTAGTGAATACATGGCTTAAGGATGCTAGCCCCCCGGTCTGTTTGGTACTCCGCGACAATAAATGTAAAGAAATATTTTTGTTTTACCCCCGCAAGAGTTCCCTCGAAACAGGGGTGCTTATTGTTTTGATTTACAAGGGATTTTAGAGCACAAATAGCAGATGTGGACGAAAAGCGCATCACTGCGGTCTGGATTTTTATCTCGAGACGAAATTTTTTTCTTGTACAATACCAATTCAATCGAAGAAAAACCTTTTTAAATATAACCACACGCGTGTGGGAAATTGAATTCAATAAATGCGAGCAAATTAAATCGTTTCATAGGTGGACGGATAGTCTACATTTAGTCGCAAGGTTAATAAAGTATTTTATATGAAGACAAAGACGAATCCCTTTAGTAGACTGTTCAGCCATTCGGGAGGGTGATCTCACAAAATTGTTTACATTAACACCATAAAAATCCCTTCTTTTTAATTTTTTTTGTTTTTCCTATAAAATGGAAGTCCGCATTAATATCGCCTAAATATAAATCAGGCAATTTACACACTGTAGAAAATTACAGACCTATCTCATTACTTATATATTGAGCAAAAGTTTGTAAAAGATCGTTTACGATCAATTGTATCCATCTCTATCTCCCTCACTTCTACACAACATGGTCTCATGAAAAAACGATCAAATCTAGCTATATTTACTCATTACCTTAGTGAGAATATGGATAATCGACACCAAATAGCCACAATCTATACTGACTATTCAAAAGCATTTCATCGTATAAACCGTGATATACTTGTAACAAAACTATCAAACAATGGAATTCATGGAGATCTTTGTAGATGGATTACATCTTATATTTCAAACCGAACTCAGCTGATTGTGGTAAAGGGTTTCATGTCCAATAATTTAATTCAAATTTATTCCGAAATACCCCAGGGTTCTCATCTAGGGTCATTATTGTTTAATACTCCAAGTTTTTCCTTTTTGCTGACGATATGAAAATTTACAAATGTATTAAATCTATTTCCGATTGTATCAAACTTCAAAATAATTTAGATCGTCTTGCAGTTTATTATATAGATACCCCCATCGTTCACGATAAATAACTCAAACCAAAAAAATATAACACTCAGGCCGCAAAAAACTCGGTTATCAGTAGAATCATAAACTTATTATTGCAATACGAAAATTCCCTTGTCATAGACTTCTTCGCAAACACAAAGTATATTCTTAAGCAAAAACTTAAAATAATGAATCCGTAGGCTTGAAACCATCGTACAACGCACATACACGCACACACACGCACACGCACGCATACACACACACACATTCACAAACACACACACACACACACACATACACACACACACACAAACGCACACGCACACACACACACTTATACACATTAAATACATCACCTTTAAGTGAGTAATTTTTATAGATATTATAAATATAAATAATTAAATAAATAAGGTTCAATTCGAAAAAATTAAATAAATAAATAAATAAAATTTATTAAAATTGAAATCGAAACAAGGGAATGTGTATTTAGAAAAAAAGGATTCGTAATAGAAATGGTACGAAGAGGCGAAAGATGAATCACTGTGTTCTCGATTTTTGTCCTGTAAAGTACATCCTAAATAATAATAAATGTATTAATTCTCCTGTCGGTGTTTAAATGATATAAAACCCTTTTAAATACAAATACCATCTATTGATTAGGCATTTTTTTAGTGACACCTGTTGTCGAAATGTTAAACACTATTTCTTTAACATTTCGACAACTGTCGTGTTGAAATGTCACAATGCATCGCTACTTTGTAAAAACTCTTCCGATATTTTCCGATAGATGGCCAATATCGTATTAATGACAATCAATCCGATACGGAAAATATGTGTGTAGGTATATAAATATCAAGCAGATATATATAAATATATCTGCTTGATATTTAACTTTTTAAATTAGGATATTTCGAAGCAAATCCATACCGTGGTTAGGTTAACAAGTCAGATCGATGAATGTAAAGTTTTCATTTTGTCCAAGACAAGAAAGAGAAACGAATATTTACCCTCCGACCTAACATGTTCAGCCCGAAATTTACGCAAGTTTTGAATTTGCCGTCATTTGTGCGGTAAAGGCCCGGTTGTTTCAAGTGCGATCAAAGTAAGCGGTCGATTAAAGCATAGACTTTTACGAAAACGGATCGTCTGATTGGTGGAGAACATAGAAATCTATGCTTTAAAAGAACGCTTACTTTAATCCAACTTGAAACACCCGGCCCTAAGTGTTGGCAATTAAAAAACAGTTTGATGGGTGATAGCTTAGGGTTGGTAAAAATGGAATACTATACAAGAGAATAATGCGTTCTGCTAAACTGGATGATATTGATGTGGAAGACATGTGGTTTCAACATGACGGTACAGTAGCCGGCAAACTTCTTGAATTTTTTTGGCATAGTGGGGGAATGCGCAGAAGACAAAATTTGGGTCTCTTTGGTGGAATAGTACATGCGCAAACTTCCCCCCCACTATGCCGTAAAATTTCAAGATGTTTGCCGGCTGCTGTACCACATGCCATTATACAACAATTTAACAATAACAAACAACAAGTCATGAGACATTTCTTGGTGGTGTAGGTAGGTACTCTCTCGTTTCGGTGATCAGAATTGGCCCCCTAGATCACCACTTGATTTCTTTTTATGAGGTTATTTGAAGTCAAAGGTCTACGCCAACAAGCCCACAACCACCAGTGTATTGAAGCGACCAACTCTGCGAAATTCAGAAAATCAACGAAATTCAGCCACATTTATGCAAAATAGTCGTGGAAAATTTCGACGAAAGAGTGCGTACGTGCCAGCAAAGCCGTGGAGGCCATTCCCGATGTGCTATTCTATACATAACGCTATCCTATGTACTTTATGATTCAATAAAAAAAATACAATTTAAAAAAAAAACTGTGTTTTCAATTTAATTCAAATCTGGCGTAAATTATGAGACACCTTTATTGTGTCGACATGCCTTTACGATATCTTTATGTGCTGAAAGCATCCAAGCTCTGAGTGAAATGGTTTTTAGTAATTTCAATATTTTTCTTACCCATATCATGGTCATCACCGTTAAATTAACTCTTAAACTAAAAAACGTGATTCACTGTTATCTGCGGCTTCAAATTTACAAATCATCGGCAAAAATTTTTTTATTAAAGACATCCATGGGGTGTGGATGCGTAATGCAACTTTTTAATTCTACTATTACTGCACAAAAAAATATTTTGGCGAAAACATCTAAGGGAGTTGAACGTTCTCTACGCTTCAGTTACCTAACATTTTTTACTTCGTGGTTTATTATATTAATAAAAATAAAACACAAATCACTTTGTTTTCACCACTTTATTAGATTAAAAAATCTACATGTTTCGAGAACAATGTTCTCTCCTTCAGGATTATTGTGTACTAAAGATTTTTAAAAGTTAAACCAAGCAAATATGTTACGGTGAAGGGGTGGGTGAGGGGGTAGGTGAGGGGAGGGTGGGGGGTTCGAGTTGTTAATTATTATGGGTCATCTGGACAATGTGGAATGTTAAGTGGAAAAACCATAAGCCTGGGTACTAGTGCGATAATTCCAAGACAAGGGAGATCAGGATGACAACGTAGGGTTTATTGATACGTTGATCAACTTTACACAACAGCAACTTTATTTATGATTTAAATATACACAGGAGAAAGATATTTCTTACACGTATTCAAGTGTTATTATGTATGCTTAATACGATATACTAATGATAATCAACTAGAATGCTTAATGATGGAATAATAACTAAAATAGAAACTAAATTTGTTCTGAATTGCACTCGTATATATATATATATATATATATATATATATAAAGATAACATTGTTGAATGAGTAAAGTTTAGATAATAATTCGTAGTGCATTTCTTGTACTTTGATTTAGAGATAGATTTGTTATAGAAGTTAATATTTGCATTGTTAACATTGTTAAGTGATATTCAATATTAATTGATATGTACACTGATTTGTACACAAGAGAAAGTTGGCGACGTGGTGTGATAAGACCTTTACACCATCACCCTTAGAAAAAATATAAGGAGAATTTAAATTATATTAATTAACACCCATAATAATTAACACCTCGAAACCTCCCTCCCCTCACCTACCCCCTCACCCACCACTTCACCGTAACACATTTGCTTGGTTCAACTTTTAAAAATCTTTAGTACACAATAATCCTGAAGCAGAGAACATTGCTCTCGAAACATGTAGATTTTTTAATCTAATAAAGTGGTGAAAACAAAGTGATTTGTGTTTTATTTTAATAATAATGTCACCACAAAGTTCAAGCCTTCATACAGAAGAAGAAAAAATATTCTTCGAACAGTTATTATATTAAATTCATGGAACATAAAACCCCCAGGGAAAAAATAAGTAGATACTGTTTTTCGTGCATTTAGACATTTGATAGAAAGATCCAACATGTAAAACGCGTCATCTTTTCGTAAATAAAAGTTTTTTCCTCATAATTATATAAAAAATATCTCTAGAGTGAGCCCTATGCAAAAATATGCAACAAGCAATTAAATATCGACATACTAGGTTTTTGTAGATTAAAATTTTTAGAAGCCATTTTCTCAGTTCCACGGTTATTGGATTGAATGCTTTCTGCATAACTACGTCCAAGACCAGAGAAATTGTTCACTGCTCGCTGTTCCTACTTAGTACAAACTCCTATCGAAGCAGACATGTGAACACTGAAAATTCGGAAGGCAAATGACGCCATCGGGATCAAATTTCGCACACACGAACGTGGTCGTCAGTGTATTATAGTGAAGGTGTAGATAACTTGTAATTCGCCCTCGAAGAAGAGTAAAAAGACATATCATATTTCGTTTATTATTATAAAAGACTGAAATTGTTCCCACGTTTTCAGGGCAGTTCAGAATATTCTGATAAGGATTTTTATTGACAAAACACGACCTCTTTGGCCGACTTCTTGAATCCCATTGCAGGGTCCATTTTAGATGTATTTTACTACTGCACAACGTACCTACTATAATGAAACGAATAAGGAAACATATTTTAATTGAATTTAGTTGATAATGAAATCTCTATAAGATACATCGATGATGACTAGATTAATAATACTTTTTTCGCGGAAATCAAATCCTTACTGGCGTGGACTTCTGTTCTAACGGAGACGTTGATAATAACAGGTGATTTAAATATCAGTTTAGGTCGTCCCTAAAGTGACTAATTGTAAAAGTAAGTAAGGTAAGAGATCTTACACATGATGCGGGAGGCATGTTAGATTTATTAATAAGTTGGAATAGTGAAAGATCCGTAACTGCCGAAGCGATTGATATTGGACCGAACAAAAGCAATAGTACTGCAACGAATAAGATCGTCGATCATAACATCGAGGCCTTGAAGGAACCTAGATGTAGAACGTAGAATGCGTCTCTGATTTATTCTGATCCTGATCGCCACGAAAAGGACATACCTTGTAAACATATACCTACAAAACGACATTACCATGAAACTCAACTCCTTGATAAAAATGTTAGGAGGACCCGTGGCTCCGAGTGTTGGCTCGATGAAGAATGTCGGAAAGCAAAGAAGGTAATGATGACTATAACGGGTATATTATTAATCAACATATATTATAGATGTCTCGTAGATACGAAACTATATTTTTTTATACGGGAAAGTAGGTACAGAAGTTTTTTTTTTTGTTTTTATAGGGCTGGTGACCTATCGTACGGCTGACTTAAGTGATCACTTTACACAATGTAACGTTCACCATTTCCACCTATGATAGAATTCCACATCTATCAAATTTTTGTAAGTTGTATTATAATGTTTAAGTGTATACAACAGAGCTAGTCTACCATACTTTACAGGTAGATTCATGTTTATAGTGTTAACTCTGCGGTTGAAAATAATTGTAAATTTCAAAAAAATAATAAACTTGGTACGAAGCACGTTGGTTATTTTTAACGTCAACCAGTCTCGATACTACTGTATTTTCGACAAAATGTGTTCGGAAATGCGAGCCGCGAGGCCACAAGCGGCCAAGAGCATTTTTTATAGCCTTTCTTGCATTTTTACCCTTTTTTGTATGAATAGGTATCAGCTTAATATTTACCTATTCATTAATTTCTATATACTTTACACAGAGGAATCTCGCTAGGCAAGCACCTCCGATAAGAAGTGATTGTTATGAAATGTAAACCAATGAATCGCTTAAGGCAATCGTCTGGTAATGCGAACAAAAATCATCATTCTCACGTCTTTTCTTGCAATTTGTTTTTCACTTTTTTTATGGAAAGATATAAAGTTAAATTTTTTTCATTGGTTCCATATATTTTAAATTCGTAAATCTTCCTTTAATGACATAAAATAAATGTTCAATTAATAAATTACTAATCCAGCAGAGTTTTAAAAATGAAGATTGTGTGCTTTTATGACTGTACGGACTTGGGACATGTTTTCTTCAATAATATTACAAAATAAACTATTATCTAAAACAATATTTTTATATTCTTAGAACACAGTTACTGGATTTTGTCCCCAGAGGGATGATTAAGTAATTAAAGATAAATTATAGAATTCTTATACAGAGAAACTAATTAATATATGAGAAAAGTGGATGGAAGTCTCTTATGCGATGGCTCAGGGTTTACAACCTGTATTAAGTGATCACTCTACATAATGCAACGTTCACTGATGCCATCGTAAGAACATTCACACATTATCAAATTTTGAAAGTTCTATATAGGTATGTTCGCATCAAGAATCTTTCATATGTTACTATAGTCTCTGCTATAGACATTTGTTGATTTTTCTCTTCTTATTAACAACTTAGTTTACATACCTTTTGTAACTAGAAATGATAACTCTATATTTTATTTTTTAAAGAGGCGTTTTTTTAATCAGTATTCCTTTTAACGTATCTATAAATGATATTCTTTCGGATTATTACATATCTACTAAAATACGGGTGAAAATCAATTTTTTCAATTTTTAACTCCTATCGTGTACCAGCGTATATTCATAAACAATATTTTTATATAAAAGTATGCTCATAGAACATAGTTACTGGATTTTGCAGTGATCCTTAATTAATTAATCCCCAGTGCAGTGGGATGATTAATTAATTAAGGATAAATTATAGAAATCTCTAGAGACAAAGCTAATTTATATACAAGAAAAGTGGATGGAAGTCTCTTATACGATGGCTCAGGGCTTACAACCTGTATGAGCTTGAGTGACGATAGAGGTAATACGCAGTGCGCAATACACAGTGCCTCGATTACCAGCCGAAATCAGAAATTTAATATAAGTTTTTGAATTTTATTTTGCATTTGTTTTAAAATAATAATACTCATTCGTTTAATTATTGAAGTAAACAAAAACTACACAAAATATATTTTTTTTTTTAAAAACTCTGTGTCTTTTAAAACTAAATTGTAAGTAAACTAAATAACTGTTATTTTGTAATAATTTTGATAATTTAAAGATAATTATTTATTTTGTAATATTATTGAAAAATTCACACATTCATATAAAGCCGACAAATTGGAGTAATGTTCTTCATTTTTAAAACGTCGCTGGTTTACTTATTAATTGATTAAATAATTTAATTTGTCATTTAAGGAAAGTATACATTTTGGAGTTTATTTAAAGTAAATTAAACTTTAAATAAGGAAAGTATTTAAAGTATATGAAACCTGATAAATATATTTTAATTTGATAACTTTTCATACAAGAAAATGCAAGAAAAGATGTGAGAAAAAGTGGTGAATTTCGCTCACATTGCCAGTTACGTGTCGCATAACATGCTTCCGTTCATACGAACGATATCTTTTGTTATTCATATAATTTATGTAAAATTACGATTGCTCACTAGTATCTGTTAGTGGATTAATGCAATTGGATTTATCTTTTTGTACCTTATACATAAATGTTGATCTACTCATATCAAATAAGCCGTTGAAATCCCGGATATAATAAAATAAGTCCATTTCCTTTGAATGAAAGATGACGCATTTTTATAGAAAAAGAGTACAATTTTGTATGATGAATTTTAGATAAAACAGGGTTCGAGGATATAATATATCCGCGGAAATATATCATCATATATATCACGATATATATCACTATATTTATGGCTTGACATTTATTTTTGATATATATCAAAAAAAAACTTTCTGCGGTCTTTAATACATGGCGATAGTTGTATTTTTAAAAATGCTACAGGTTATTTTTTTTGATATCAGCGGTCGTTACTAGATGGCGCTAGTTGTATTTTAAAAAGTGCTACAGGTTATTTTTTTTGATATCTGCGGTCGTTACTAGATGGCCTAGTTATATTTTAAAAAGTGTTGTTTTTTAGTTAAATTTGTTTCATATAATCAATCCTTTTTTTATTTCACACAAATAAACAAACACCTATATATTAGGTCCTTACATATGAAATTGGCGTTTAGTATGGGAGGAACATAAAGCCGATTTTTTTTTATTATAATATATTTATTTAATCAAAGTATGTACCATTGCTATCTATGCACTTTTGCCATCTCATAGGTAGTTCATCGATCCCTTTACTAAAAAAACCATTCGGACGGGAATCAATAAAATCTTTGAAGGCGGTTTGGACTGCCCCATCGGAGTTGAATTTTTTCCTTTGCAAGAAGTTATCCAAATTTCGAAAAAAATGGTAATCTGTTGGGGCAAGGTCCGGAGAGTACGGTGGATGTCTAAGACATTCCAATTGAAGCTCCTCTAATTTGGTAGCCGTCTGTTGTGCAGTGTGTGGTCTAGCGTTATCATGAAGCAGCAGTGGCCTAGCGCGATTAACCAGCCTCGGTTGTTTAGCAGCTAGCTTTTCCATCATGGTTTGCAGTTGCTGACAATAGACATCTGCCGTAATCGTCTGGCCAGATTTAAGAAAGCTGTAGTGAACGACACCAGCACTAGTCCACCAAACGCTCACAAGTAACTTTTTTTGGAGTCAATTTTCGCTTGGGGCATGGTTTGGCTGGTTCGGCAGGGTTCAGCCATTGCGATGAGCGCTTCCGATTATCGTACAGGATCCACTTTTCATCACAGGTAATGATTCGATTTAAAATCCCTTCATTATTGTGCCGGTTGAGTAATGCAACGCAGCAGTCAACGCGAGTTTGTTGATTTGCTTCACTCAATTCGTGAGGTACCCACCTTTCAAGCTTTTTCACCTTACCAATTTGCTTCAAGTGGATTAAAACAGTTTTATCACTAACACCGCAGCCTGCAGCTAACTCGGATGTGGTTTGCGATGGATCCGCTTCCACAATAGCCTTCAATTCTTCATTATCAACTTGGGTCTCCGGCCGTCCACGGGGCTTGTTCTGCAGGTCGAAATTTCCAGAACGAAAACGTTGGAACCAAAAACGCACTGTGTTTTCTTTTGCGGCACCGTCGCCATACACATCATTAATCCTTCGAGCCGTTTCTGCAGCACTGGTGCCACGGTGGAACTCGTACTCGTAAATAACGCGATATTTCAAGTTTTTCATTTTGTAAACTGAGTGACGCAAAGAAAAAAACAAGTGAGGAAAAAACAAATGAATTATAATTTTCAAAACACAAATACATGAGTAAATAGCTGTATAAATTTGGATTTGGAATTCCTAACCAAAGAGAAGATATTTGAGATCAAATTTGCCAGTACGGCAAAACGCCAATTTCATATGTAAGGACCTAATAACACTTCATTAGAAAGAGCAACTTTTATAATTTATATATAATAAATGCATAGTATGCAATTCATTTATTAAATAAATAATAATTCATGTACAAAAAAAAATCCTAATTATTTCTAGTTTGTATCAATCGACGCATGCAAAAAAGAGACAAAAGTTTGGATATATATATCCAATTTTTGATATACAGGGTGTCCCGTATCTCGACGTCAAGCCAAAATCGGGTGATAGACCAAGTCAGAATATTAGTTATCAGAAAAATATTTAAAAAAATAAAAAAAAAACAGTCAGTTAAAACTGGGCAAAGTATTGATTTTGAATACTTGGTTTGGTCAAAAAGTGACATTTTCTTCTAAGCTGGAGCAGTTGGCTTTGAATTTTTTGTGAATTGAAAAAAAAAAGTTTACAGAAGTATTATTCAGGCTTACATAATAATAAAAAAAATTAAGAAAAATAAATATTTGTAGCAACAGGAGTGAAAATACTGTCACAGGACGTAGATTTTTTGATTTTTTTTAATGTTTATAATTTTTAAAACACATGACTTAGATTTTTTAAATATTTTTCTGATAACTATTATGACTTGGCTTATCACCCGATTTTGGCTTGAAAGATACGGGACACCCCGTATATCGGATATATATACTTAAAAAAAAAAATTTCGAACCCTGATATAAAAGTGTATGTCTGAGTGTACGATAAATGATATGTTCACTTTTTTCCTGCAACACATGTATTTAAAAAAATATTTTTTGGGAAATTATTAGTCACTGAAAAAAAATCTAATTATTGTGATGGAAAGACGTTTGTTCGAAAAACATTCGTGGACATGTAGGCTATCTCAGGATAAAAATATGCTATAGCGTTTATTGTTATAAAAACACTCAAAAATAAACGTGTACGAGTAAAATTTCCATGCGAAATTTCAAGATATCTGTCAGATTTCAATATTTCTTTTATGATAGTGGAAATAATGACATAAGTTAAATATTTGGACACTTTGAAGATGTACATAGACGTACGTAAAACAAACTGATTTCCGCTAACTTTTAAAATAATACTAGTACATACTAATCTTGTAAAATACTTATCACGTCAAAAGTGACGAGGTATACAATGCTATATAAATAGATGTCAAGACATAATTGATACGATCTTTCAGACCAATCAGAATTGCCAGGAATATTGGTTACCTTATTTGAAAAATTAAATTTCAAATGGTTTAGTTTCGTGGTGAAAAAACAGTATGATGGGATAAAGGCAAAATCACCACTATTCAAAAAATAAAACTTAAATAAATGTTTTTGCAACTGATTTTGAACAATTGCACAGAAATATTAAGCAAAGAAGTACATATATATGAAAATAGGAGTATTTAAGAACATAGAAAAAAGGCACAAAAATAATTATCAAGAAACCATATACAAAAAGGAATTCTTATGCTTTAATTCTGAAATAAATAACTAAAGCATAAAATAAATACAAAAGTAAAATTAAAAAAAAAGGATAATACATATGAAGATAGGAATATACAGGTACATACATAGAAATAAAAGGTAAAAAGGCAAAAAATTAATATAGCGTAAACAAGTTAATAGAAAAAAATATTTGAAAACATGCTTTTCTATACTTTCTTTGCATACATTCTTATTCGATTTTTAAACATCACCCATGCAGTATCCAAATGTTAAACACGTTGTTTAATAGTTTAAAATAAATTTTATTATCTTATTTTGCTTACTTTAAAAAATACATTCATTAAACCATCCTTCTTAATCATTGTATTAAATAATAATATGTTCCAAAACATGTCAAAGTTGAATCTGCCGACTAAAATGTAATGATTTGACATCGGAACATTTTTTCATACTATATTGATAAATCTTGAAGCCACGTAGGGTTTTTTTTAGCATGTTCAATGATAATGGGAAACTATAAATTGACGTATCATGACGAAAATGATAATGTAACGTTTAGTCATCCACTTAACGTAAATGTTGAACGTTTCTGAGCTCTAGCTTGTCAAAAAGTTGGTTAAAAATCAATTATAAGATACCACCACAACAAATAAACAAACAAACAGACAAAAGGAGTTAAATAAAAGCGCTTAAAAAGCAAGAGTGTACAGGAACATTAAGATTTATGTCAACCACCAAGAGATTTTTATGACTCGTGCGAAAAAATATGAGATGATCATACCAATGTTGATCCTGGTTAAATTATACTACACGAGCTGTAATCCGCCAAAAATGGTTCTTTTACATATTGGTTCCTAAAGAATTTATTTATATATATAAAGATTTAATAAAAAAGTTACGGACGTTACAGGACGTCACGGACAAATAGGTAGATAACGAAATTATCATTTTTGGGAAAAGCAAAATGGTGCTCATCATATAACCGGCCCTGTCTGGAGTCTCAAAGGTATCGGCAATATGGAGTCGGTCACTTGGTGTGTTATTCTACAGTCCCTTTAGAGGTAAAAGTGACATTGGAGTAGTTTTGAGATAACGAGCTTTAAACATTCAAAATGTGATATTAAAATTATTGAAAATTTTCAAATAATGAGTTCTACCAATAGACCCGGAATATTCGCTTACTAATTTTAACCTGGAATAGAGATGGAAAAAATATGAGTATTTGTATTCATAACTCGTTTTGGCCAATATTGCGATTAGCGAGTTTTACCTCTAAAAATACGCTATCTTCTCTCCCAGTTCGCCTAAAATCTTGACTCCTACATTATTCCCTTATTCCGAATTCATTCCACTTGATCTCCTTATTCGATCATCTCTCCGACTACACCTTTCATCAATAAATAAATTCGTATGAATCACGTTGCGGTTTCTGATTATCTCCCAAGATATGCAATATTCGAATGATAAAGGCGGCAGGATCAATAAAAGAGGTGAAACGCGGGAGTGGGCGAGTAATTAAGTGTTGTGAGTGAACATGTCAGCAGCCACCATGGTTCCCGCCGCGCTGATGCTGCTGCTCCTGCTGGCTCCCTCTGGTTCGTTCCATCCGAGTGCATTATTACTTCTGCAACCAGTGCCTGATCTCTCGTTGTAACTGCGTATGTGGCGCTACTCATATAGTTATGGATCGTACAGATTTAAGGGATTACACCACCACGCCATTTTGAAACTGGCGTGGTAGGTGAATTTTTAAAGCAATCACACTATTCTTTGTTTTTTCTCGAAATTATTTTCGTCAGAACTTGGGGGATCATTTCTCCAAAACTAGTAAGATGATTTTGTTCAAATTGTACACACATCTTACTAATTACATTGTGACATAAATTACATTTTTTAAGGAAAGAAATCAATAATTATTTCCGCGTCACGGAGAAGGACCTTTTCGGGATAGCACATAACTCCGCCATTTTGAAATTATCAAAATTTTGTATTTAAAAAATAATAAGCAATATGTGCCATAAATAATAATACTAAAACGAATTTTATGTGTAACATTTTACGTCAAAACTGCGTGTATGCATAAAAAAGAATATATATGATTATGTATATATATCATATATATATGTCTATACATACATATGTCTATATATAGTCTTCTATATATATATATATATATCTCTTCGCATATCTACTTCTCTATATATATCTATATTCATATCGACATGTATTTATTTTTTTATTTTTTTACATAAAAATCTATCTTCACCTGTGGTTACTTACATCACTACATACGTTACATTATATATTTCGTGACCACAATTTTAAAAGATTTCCTATATTGCAGGTTATACAGCGCCATTCATTCCGGTACCGTCCACTCCACCGCCGGGGTGGCCCACTCCGGGATGGTCCACTCCGGTACCATCCACTCCGGCACCGACCACTCCACCGCCGGGATGGCCCACTCCGGGATGGTCCACTCCGGTACCATCCACTCCGGCACCGACGACTCCACCCCACCCCGCCGGGTGGCCCCACTCCGGCTGGTCCACTCGGGTACCATCCACTCCGGCACCGACCCACTCAAACCGCCGGGGTGGCCCACTCCGGGATGGTCCACTCCGGTACCATCCACTCCGGCACCGACCACTCCACCGCCGGGGTGGCCCACTCCGGGATGGTCCACTCCGGTACCATCCACTCCGGCACCGACCACTCCACCGCCAGGATGGCCCACTCCGGAATGGTCCACTCCGTTACCATCCACTCCGGCACCGACCATTCCGGAACCGTCCACTCCGGCAGTGTCCACTTTTTTTTTAAACTTAAAAATTTTTGCAGAATATTATAAAACAAAGTAAATTTGGTAAAAAAAATCGTTACCCTAATAACAGTCGACAGCCCGAAAACTCTAAAGTAAATGTAGAATTAAAATTGCATGTTTGACTATTTATTTTAATGATGCTTAGTATTTTTTTCAAATTTTGCTATACAAAAGTGCCTACAATAAATTCACGGTTTGCTTTGCTGAGAGGACCTGATACAAGAGTACCACTCCTTCAATAGTTCCAGGCAGCAGTGGTGAAGTGCTGTCTCCCTGGTTTAATATTTAATATTTTATGTTCTATATAAATTCTCTCGTTTTCAATGTCCACCCATTTTGTCGGTTATATATTTCTATATCCCATCAAGTATCACGATGACTCTGTCTTCAGTATTCCAAGAACCAGACTTAATTCTGCATCGAGAATGTACCGAGTAAACTTGTTTTTTTTTTTACTGACATTGGTACATATTTTGTTTCATTACTTATATTTAAAAACCATGTAAATAATATTCTACGATTCAGTGTAAAGATGATTTCTCTCTGCTAGTGTTTTATTATTAATTTTTATTTTGACTTTTTTTCCTATTTTTATTTATATTTGTCTATATAAAGCATGATAGGCTACAAGTTATTTGTTACCACTTTTTATTATGTTCAACTCCCTTCTTATGTAACTTGTGTCCATTTTATGTCAATTAAAATATATATGAAAAAAGTTTTTCTCTTTGGCGGTCTGAGGTGGAGGGTATGAGGATTCGTATTTTCTTAATTAATCAAAAAATACATTAAAAAACTCAGTAATTTGAATACATTATATTAGGTCCTTACATATGAAATTGACGTTTTACCGTACTGGCAAATTTGATCTCAAATATCTTCTCTTTGGTTAGGAATTCCAAATCCAAATTTTTACAGCTATTTACTCATGTATTTGTGTTTTGAAAATTATAATTCATTTGTTTTTTCCTCAATTGTTTTTTTCTTTGCGTCACTCAGTTTACAAAATGAAAAACTTGAAATATCGCGTTATTTACGAGTACGAGTTCCACCGTGGCACCAGTGCTGCAGAAACGGCTCGAAGGATTAATGATGTGTATGGCGACGGTGCCGCAAAAGAAAACACAGTGCGTTTTTGGTTCCAACGTTTTCGTTCTGGAAATTTCGACCTGCAGAACAAGCCCCGTGGACGGCCGGAGACCAAAGTTGATAATGAAGAATTGAAGGCTATTGTGGAAGCGAAATCCATCGCAAACCACATCCGAGTTAGCTACAGGCTGCGGTGTTAGTGATAAAACTGTTTTAATCCACTTGAAGCAAATTGGTAAGGTGAAAAAGCTTGAAAGGTGGGTACCTCACGAATTGAGTGAAGCAAATCAACAAACGCGAGTTACTTGTGAGCGTTTGGTGGACTAGTGCTGGTGTCGTTCACTACAGCTTTCTTAAATCTGGCCAGACGATTACGGCAGATGTCTATTGTCAGCAACTGCAAACCATGATGGAAAAGCTAGCTGCTAAACAACCGAGGCTGGTTAATCGCTCTAGGCCACTGCTGCTTCATGATAACGCTAGACCACACACTGCACAACAGACGGCTACCAAATTAGAGGAGCTTCAATTGGAATGTCTAAGACATCCACCGTACTCTCCGGACCTTGCCCCAACAGATTACCATTTTTTTCGAAATTTGGATAACTTCTTGCAAAGGAAAAAATTCAACTCCGATGGGGCAGTCCAAACCGCCTTCAAAGATTTTATTGATTCCCTTCCGAATGGTTTTTTTAGTAAAGGGATCGATGAACTACCTATGAGATGGCAAAAGTGCATAGATAGCAATGGTACATACTTTGATTAAATAAATATATTATAATAAAAAAAAATCGACTTTATGTTCCTCCCATACTAAACGTCAATTTCATATGTAAGGACCTAATATATATAATGAAAAAATTTAGGTATATAGAAAATCAATTGAAAAAAACACTTAAAAAATTAAAGATCAACAAATCTATGAGTAAAGCAGTGTACATCAACATATTTTAATATATAAACTATCACTGTCTCAGATTCGACAACATGTTTCTCTTTAAAGCAGTCAAGCCGTCCTGGAATACGTCTTCAAATTCACTCAATGTACTCATTGCCCAGTAGTATGCTTCAAAAATGTATGAAATGTTTTTTTTTTCTATGGGGCTTCCTTTCATATGTTTTCATACTCATGTCTAAAAACTTTTAAGCAAATTTTTACGAAAATTTAATTATACCAATGAAATAATAAGATAAAATATTTAAAAAAATATATAATTAAAAGGAATAATACTTATTTGAGATGATCGTTTTTGAGTCATGAAATTTTCGTCAATAATCTTTAACCGCCAAATATAAATATTGCTTCTGCTCTTCACCGATGGAGTGGAGACGACTGCCTTCACACCACTCATGAGCGCTAGTCATTCCTCTCTCAACTATATCATTAACAACATTCTTAGAGTGTAAAAAAGTCTTAGCTTTATTGTAATCATCATCATCCTTCCATGTGCTAATATCATCACGAAACGGCGATTGTGTTGAAAAAATTCAATCCAATCTAATTGTAAGTTTTTAATCACAATGAGAGGATTATTGAGCTTTGAAAAGGGCAGTGTCCATTCTCTGTTTAGTTTCCAAGGAAACTTCATAATCGAAGTATGCAAAAGCAACAAGCTCTTCAGAGAGATACCAAAGATGCCATTTTTCGAGTTTTTTAACTCACTTTACTTGAAACGCCACGATCGTAAATTCAGTCTAAGAACAAAACGTAAGTGAGTTATTTTTCTAAAACTCTAGTTTCGATACTAATACGTTTAAATACGTTTCTTATTGCTTCAAATACTACTGTTTAAAAGTGGGTAGGGAGGGGGGTATGTCAACCTATCCAGGGCTTATTGATGTTGTGTTCTGCTTGTTTCTTCTGAGGCGTTGCAGCCATTGCCCTAAACTTAATTTGATCTATGGTGGCGGCCCCTAAAATTACTTTAAATGAAAAATGAAGAAAGTATATACAAGTGTGCCCCAATAAAAAATATATTCATTTTTTGAAACATCCTACTGCCGGTGGTGGTCTAAGCGCTCTAGCCAATGTGGTTGTTTGTTCGCGCATTATCGTAATTAAACATATCCCTTGGTACGCGTTGACAATGGAATTCTGACACATACATCAAGGCTGACAATTGAGAATTTTGTACATAAATATTTAGCATAATAAATCTGACAAACCAAGGATATTGAATTCAGAATATTTTGAGTTTGTTCAAATCTTTCAGAACAGTGCTGGATTTTTATGTCACAGAGACATTATTAATCAATTAGTGTATATTATAGATATCTCACAGAGACGAAACTGTATTAATTATGGGAAAGTAGGTATAGAAGTCATTTGGGTGTAACAGGACTTATGACCTGTCTTTTTGGTTGGCTTAAGTGATCACTTTACACAATTGTAACATTCACCATTTCCACCCATGATAGAATATACCATGCTTATTCATTTTTTGGAAGTTGTATATATGTTCAAATTGCGTGAAGCTTTCATATATGAGTTGTAATAAAATAATAATGAGTTGTAACATAATAAAAGTATATTGCTCCCAAAATTCCGTAAAATCGCTTGTAGATTTTCTCATTAGCGACATCTGTGGGGATTTAGGGGAATGAAAATGGCTTTGTACAGGCCGCATGGAAAAGGCGCTTACAACTCATATATGAAAGCTTCACGCAATTTGAACATATATACAACTTCCAAAAAATGAATAAGCATGGTATATTCTATCATGGGTGGAAATGGTGAATGTTACAATTGTGTAAAGTGATCACTTAAGCCAACCAAAAAGACAGGTCATAAGTCCTGTTACACCCAAATGACTTCTATACCTACTTTCCCATAATTAATACAGTTTCGTCTCTGTGAGATATCTATAATATACACTAATTGATATTGAATTCATTCATAATAATCATTTTGTAGTCAATTAAAGAAATTGGAATATTTACATTAAATTTGAAAAAACTTAAGAATTTATGCTGAATTCTATCTGTGGTCTGTATCTACATGTAGGAGAAGTACGGACAAAATGACTTTCATATATGGGTAAAATGACATATCGCACCGAGGTTATTCGAAGCAGGCAAGCTTTGGGGTGCCAGTCTTTATTGCATCACATGACCTCAATGATACTTACAACCACTACTTACCAACCTGCTAAAACACTAGCACTAACATTCTGTTTGTTCGTACCCGCATAGTAAGAAGGTGCGAGATTCTGGCAGTAAGTTTATTATTCACCTCAGTTTTTTCTAATTTTTGAGAAAGTATTCTATGTATGTTTTTATATATTTATGTATAACTTAATCGTAAGATTATTAGATCTTTTATGATACACCGTTTTTTTTCACAATTGAAGACCCCATGGCAAGAAATTGTTAACTAACATTCAAGTCATTTTGAAATAATTAGACATTTGCATTTCGCCTTTGAAAAATATTTTTTATTGCTAATTCAAGATTAATTTTTATTGATTTTTGTCAATAAAATATCAAAAAAGTATTTACAAAGTAAAAAAATTAACCCATAAAAACCAAGTTTTTATTACACTCCCTTTCTCATAGATCATTTGATAGATCTTCTTGATCACCAATTTGATAGATCTTCTTGATCACCAATTTGATAGATCTTCTTGATCGTCGCCTCGAGTCTGCTTGCAAAGTTTCAGCTCGATTGGATCACGGGAAAGGGATTGAAAATGGATCTAAAGTTTTTTCGTCAGACAAGAATACAAGAAGACAAGCAGACGCCACGAGTTAATATAAAGGGAGTAAAAACGTATTTATGTACAAAAAAAAATAAAAATATACTAATTTTCCCTAAAAAAATGTAGTTAACAACCATTTTTTCCCCTCTGGAACTCATTTTCAATAGAATAACACCTTTTTAAAATTGGTAAAACACGAACATCAAACAACCCTTCAAATGCTATCCATTTTTACCAACCATTATCCAAAATAACAAAATACCTGGCATGTTAATTAATAAAACAAAACATGGTATGTACCATTTAAAATTATTGAAAAATCTATACCTATTTTTTTTTTTTTAGTTTTCTCAATGTCTGTCTGTCTGTCTGTTCTCTGTACAAATCCACACCGTTTGTCCGATTCGATTCAAATTTTGCATATTTATGCTTTAGGACCTGGCGGGCAACATTTCCTCCCTATTCTCATACCCCTTCCCCTCCCCCTGAGATATTTTCTATGTAAATGTGTACCGATTGACCGATCGGAATCAAAATTTGGAAACTTATTCTTTAGGACTGGGCGGGTAACATAGGCAACACTTTCCCCCTATTCTCTTACCCCTTCCCCTCCCCCTGACATATTTTCTACGCAAATCTTTACCGTTTGAGTGATCGGACTCAAAATTTGGAAACTTATTCTTTAGGACTCGGCGGGTAACATTTCCCCCCAATTATTTTACTCCTAGAGCCTACAATTTAAGGTAAAAAACTCCTCCTCAACTCGAAAATATGCTTTCAAAAAACGATATATTTCCAGGAAAGTAGTTATAAATAAGTGTTTGCCTGCAGAATACAGAACACTCGGCTAAAAAAAAAAGCGATATTAAAGACCACATTTTTTGTTACATGTATTACCTGTTATCTGCCCAAAACCCCCTAAATCGAATGTCATTCTATTCAAACCTTCTTACCTATTGGGTATATTGGACATCTAGAGAAAATATTTCAGTTCAGAATATTTTGAGTTTGTTCAAATCTTTCAGAACAGTGCTGGATTTATGTCACAGAGACATTATTAATCAATTAGTGTATATTATAGATATCTCACAGAGACGAAACATATGAAAGCTTCTCTCATATATGAAGGCTTTTCACGCAATTTGAACATATATACAACTTCCAAAAAATGAATAAGCATGGTATATTCTATCATGGGTGGAAATGGCGAATGTTACAATTGTGTAAAGTGATCACTTAAGCCAACCATAAAAAGACAGGTCATAAGTCCTGTTACACCCAAATGACTTCTATACCTACTTTCCCATAATTAATACAGTTTCGTCTCTGTGAGATATCTATAATATACACTAATTGATTAAAATATTTCAGGTTTGATACTATAACGTAAGTGTGGTGGTCGCTGGCTCCTGCTCTATAGATATTTGTCTAATATTCTCGTATCGGACAAACATCCAGTTTTGCCCGGGTGTCTGTCCAATACCAGCCCACCAGAACAGTAGGCTCTGCGGTCGCTGAACACAATGGCAGTATGGTTGGCCATGAAACCGGGGCAAGCGTAACACGACCGATCTCGGAAAAGTATCATAATAAAGGCGTGGCCACTGTCTCTGCTGGCCGCGACATCCGGCAAGCGACTGGCGCGCGCCTTTGTCTTTACACTACACCACATCCTGACTGGAGCAGTGGAGCAGTGGACATCACGCAACTTTTCCACATTCCTCCTCATTATAAGGGGCCTACCAATAATAACGATTATAATATAACTAGCTGGTCGTACCCGGCGTTGCACGGGTTAAGGATTAAGTAAAAAATAAGTTTGTGAGGGAAAACAAAGGGTCCGCTGTTCTCTAAAAAACAATGCTTCCATCTAATGTTAATATAAGTTATTGTAACATAACTGTAATACTTAGATATACGGTATTGAGGACTTTTTTGTAGATATTAATGTCCTCTATAAAACTGTAGTACATTACTTTGCTCTATTGGCAATAATTTCCGCAGCATAAGCAATATAAGGTGTTTTTCGTAATTTTTTCACACGTTGGGTTACATTATCGAAGTTTTCATACGGATCCCTAACATTTTTGAAAATATTCTATAGCCTATGTTCATCAGGGATCATGTAGAATTCTGAATGTGAAAGAATTTTTCAAATCGGTCCAGTAGTTTCGAAGCCTATTCAATTCAGACACACAATCAAATCTTTCCTCTTTATAATATAAGTATAGATAACACGGTTTAATACAACCAAACTTTATTTTTAATTTTTATGAACAAACAATAACATTTTACATAAAAATTCGTTTTAATTACCATCTCCGCTTCGTCTATAGACCACCTAAATATAAAGGCATGAACTGACGTAAATTTCTTGATACACAACCCGGTGCCATGACTAGTTCAAATACTTTTGACTTGCTTAAAAAAATGACCACCAGCTTATGTTTTATTATACATTTTTTAAGCCATTTTGCAAAAGGTCAAACTACATACTCTTAAAATGAATAATTTCTTAGTAAATAAGTCGCAATTTATTACATGAAGACGTTTTTACTTTTAAGAGAAATTTAAAAAAAATAAAAATTCTACCTTTATTTAAAATACGATTTTGTTACTAGGGGATTTAATTATGCAAGAATAAATAATTTAACTGCAGTATTAATGTGCTTTAAACTTTAAATTCTGCTGTGAGCCAACAACCTTTTCTAAAGGACGAGTTAAATTCATCTCTGTAAATTTTTATACACTGTAATTTTGGGTAACTTTATCAAATAAATTAGACATTGTGTATTCTCAGAGTACCTACACTCAAATAAATGAAAATCAAAAATCAGAAAGAACTATGGTTACTGACGTTGTTTTAAAATGTTATAACAAAGTGTCATGCAAAATATCATTGACCCTCTCGCCTTTGCTCTTGCATCTTGACTCCCACGGCAAGAAAAGGTCAAGATGAAGGCGAGAGGGCACCGTGGTGGTCCAGACCCGTCGCGACTCCAGCCGCATGCACCGAGCCGGCATCCACCAATTACGGGCTAGAAGCGGCCAGCCACATCCCGAACACCATGAAATACGTCACTTATAGCCGACTGCCATAGCCATCGCAAGCAATATATTCTGTTCTCATCAACCCCGACTCTGTTAATTGTTACCAATAAAGCACCACAGTTAATCGTAAGTATAATTTACACCCTATATCCATCTACCATTCTGCCTCTGCTGGATCATCTCACACACACACACACACTCCACTTACACAACACATGTCACGTGCCGACGCAATGAAGATGTCTTTGGACGGGTGGAGATTTTCTTCCCAAAACACATACACCCACACCAAACCCGCCAAAGTACTCTCTTGAAGACGCTATGATACGACTCCAGTGAAACGTCTAGAATCGCGTTTCTACACATCCATACCTTTCGTATCAAGTATCCCTTTTATTTCAATACATGAATATGTCAATCGGCCGTAAATCTTTAACCCCTCATATTATATTGTATTGTCATAGATGATGATTCTCCCTATTCTCTCTTAAACACGATAAATATAATTTACAAGTTATTTTTTAAATGAGAGTTTATTTAAAAAAACGAACATTTAACTCTATTTAACTTTTTATCTCATAAAACTTTATTAAAAAATATATTTTATTAGGACTGTGCGAGGGATTCCTAAGAGGGCATAACTTGTACTATGTACTGGGGCATATTGTTACTGTATTCATGTCAAGGCACCATGTGGCTTTGATTTTCAGTATGTGTCATTTTGCCGAAGTGAACACAATAGATTTTTTATCATTAATTATTTTGAATTACTTACCAACAAAACAGCATTTGCGGGAAGTTTTACGTTGAGTTGCGATACTCGGTGAAACCCATGTCAAACGGAAGATAAACTTGCAAAATAATTGAGAGTTGATCGTTCAACTATTTTTTGATGCTTACATAATATACTGATTCAACTAAATTTCTACACGACGTTCAGCCATCTAGTTAAACGTTGCTCTCAATGACTTGGCTAGTTGTCCTTCAGCCATTCAATTGAATGCCGGCATTTAATGAACGGCCTAGGCGTCCAACTAACTGGCTAATTTAACCAGATGGCTGCGACAGATACACTACGACAATCCTAAGTATACAAAATCATGGGGTAAGCCCGGCCATGCATCAACATCGACGGCAAAGCCGAATATCCATGGATCGAAGCTCATGCTCTGTGTTCGGTGGGACCTGCTTAGTGTTGTGTAATATGAGCTGCTTCTACTGCTGATACTTGGAAACGCTGAATCCTACCCCACCCGCTGTATTCTCCGGACATTGCTCCTTCTAAAAACTACTTGTTTCGATCGATGACTCATGGGGCCGAGGCCGGGCCGAACAACACTTCACTTTTTATGAAGATACCAAAAAATAAGTCTATTCGTGGATATCCTCAAAAGTAGTGGCTAGCGATGGACAATACTTGGAATGATCAACTTATAAACACTTTTTAAAAACAACAGTGTAATTTTATAAGAAAATTCCTCCAAAAAAAATTAATCCACGGTCCTACTATAATAAAACATTTTATAATAAAAAATCATCTCAAGATGAAGTGTACATACATGTAAAATATTTAACTAGCCTGGGACTTATAGTTGAGTTTTACGATTCCTTCCCACTGCCGCGGCAGCTACCGAACGACTTTCTTGACGGAAGCCAAGAAGGGAAGAAACCACACCCAACCACCAAGGCCGCGGCGCCAGTTCGATGTCCGGCTATAAAAAATGCTATAAAACGACCGTGTGGTAAATTAAACAAAACAAATCAATATCCGAATCATTATTAATATCGTGATAGACTCGTTTTCACCTAAGATATCGACTGGCTTAGTCCGCCTTGCAGCATTTAAAAAATATTAAATGCCGATACAACATGCCTCAAAAAGGTAGAAGGTACAAACATACAAAACGTACTATAAAGCTCAAATCTTTACACAGGCTGGAGCGTGGAGCTTAATAGAGCGCTGAAGCTAATCCATTTATAATCCAATAAGAATTGATGATAGAGGCATTCGAGACGTAGATCTACAGAAGAATACTCCAAATAAGCTGGATGGACAAAGCTACGATTAAAGATTATATATAAATAAATAGATTACTTGTCTAAGACCACTAATGAGTTTAAGATGATTACACAACTAGTTTCGACAACTACCGATGTTGTCATCAACGGGTGATGATTTAAATCATCACTTGTCTAAGACCACTAGTTGTGTAATCATCTTAAACTCATTAGTGGTCTTAGACAAGTAATCTATTTATTTATATATAATTATAATGTCATTCCACAAAGTTAACGCCAATTCAATAAATAATACGATTAAAGATGTTACTGCTTTTTCAAAAAGAACAAAATGATTTTGCAGTGACATTATTCATATAGTCACGTTTCGTGCTTGAATTTAATAACAAATTTATTCATTGCTGCTTAATAAATATTAAATGTAAAAAATCACTTAACACTATTAAATTTAACGCTATTCTTTAAATTAAACTGTTTCATAATTTACCACTCAGTGTTTAGGAGACGCTTCTCGTGATTTCTAGATTCTTGTGGAATGTTTCAAATGCTTCCCGAACGCCGTATAACATTGTAGACCGTTCTCAATTCTTCGTTAGTGTTGTGACCATTTCAAACAACTATCACTTGACACGACTGCGTGATTCTTTCTAGCCTTGTTGCAATATAATTAATAAAAATATACTTTGTTTTCACCACTTATTTATTTAAAAAAATATCAACAAAAAATATCAGGGTCGATGGTCCCCTCAGGTCCGACCCTTCTGGGAGGTTTCCCGTGGTTCCCTTTCCACATAGCCAAATGCGTAGGAGTTCCAAGTTCCATGGACAAATCCCTCCCGTTCCAACAAAGCTGGTAGTAGATAGAGTAGAATACGCGAACTCCTATTGAGGTACATTATAAGCTTTGTACATAGCAAGCAAGGCCAAAAATAATTGTAACTCACAACTAAAAAAAAAATGGTCCCTTCGTCAGAATACAAAAATGTTATGGTTCAGATGAATAAAGAAAAATAAGTGATTAAAATAATAAAAATCAAAAAACTTCAATATCTCGGACATGCTATGAGACATCCAGAGAAGTACAAGATCCTACACCTCACGACACAGGGAAACATTGCCGGAAGTCGGGGCCCTGGAAGAAGTAGAACATCCTGGCTGAAAAACCTGAAGCGATGGTTTGGCCAGTCTACTGTAGAGCTATTAGTCTGGATAAGGCATAAAATAAAGAAGGACAGAGCTATTTCACTTCGCGTTCACATAAAACCATAAAAGAAGAGAGTTGTCTCCGAAGAATCTCGTAGTAAAAAATCCGTATCTTCGAGATAGTCTCTGGTCTAAAAATATCTTCAGTGGACAAAGCCACGAGAAAAAGCATGCGCTGAGAACCTAAAATAAAAATCACCAGGTAATTTGTGTATTGCCAGCTTGAAAAATTACCAACTAGCTATTTTTAAATTTCTCCAGTGGAATTTAACATATTTGCTCGACCCGATTACGACCCGAATGTAAAAAAAATAACCCATAAAAACCAAGTTTTTATTATACCCCCATTCTTTGTAAAATATAACAACAATTAAATACGAATTAAAACATATAACATAGCACTAAACTTACAGTAATTTAATATATTTCTAAAATGTCACATGTTTTGAGCTTTGATAAGACACTTCATGCTTTGAAGATTAAATTCTAAAAACATTGTCAGTCAATTTAGATTTTCGACATTCGTAATGAAGTACCTATTACGCATACCGATGGAGTAATTCAAATTTAGAAAATATTCCGCGACGTTATCGGGCCGCCATAATCAAACTTTTCTAATGATTCCAATTTGAAAAAACCAATAAAATTTCTAAAAATCCGAAATTATACTATAATTATTAATTTTTTAACGAAAATTTGATAGATCTTTTTGATCGTCGCCACGAGTCTACTTGCCAAGTTTCAGCTCGATTGGATCACGGGAAAAGGGTCAAAAATCGATCCAAAGTTTTTGTTGACGGCAAGCCGGCAAGCAAGCAGATGCCACGAGTTAATATAAAGGGAATAAAAATTTAAAGTTTTGTTAATATTTGTGACCCAATATTTTTTCCTTCTGTATTCGTTTTTTTATGTTCTGTATCCAACTGCTTCAACTACCAAATCAGGTAAGATAATTTATATTATATTATGTGCAATACAGTATAACATGTTTGTTCATTATTTATGTTATCGTAATCCTATAGCTTCCTTTTTAGATTTTGAAGAAGATGGATTAGTATTAAATGTTTCTTCATTATCTATGTATCATAATCCAATAATTTCATTTTTAGATTGTGGAAAAGATATACTGCAGTCTTGAAAGTTTGTAGGTTATTTCTTATAAATATAATCATAAATTATATAATATAAAAAAAAAAGGATTATACATTAATATCCTAACCTAATCTAACCTACGAAATCATAGTAGAAAGAACAAATTTTAAAACTTTCTTGAAATCTTGAAACTGTTATTAAATTTTTGTTTTTTTTTTCAATATTTCTTAAATTAATTGATGGTACACTTAATAATTTTAATGTTAAAAAAATTATTCTGACAATATTTTTATATGTGTGTTCTAAAAACACAATAGCTTTGTCACTGTGAGACTTCTAAAATATATCATAATTAAAAAATATTCCCTTTGCGAATATCTTTCATCCATGTTCTTATTTTTTATGTTTTTATTTATTTTTTTCATTTTAATGTTATAATACTAATAGATAAATATTATTTTAACTGATTTTTATTTCGCGGCTTTATCGGGCGTTGCCGGGCGCGGCTTTGTCGGGTCACCGTTTTTTCTTAATGAGACACTTACAAAATATGGTTATAAATGTTTAGTATATCAATGTAATGTAATCATGTAAGAATATGTAAATAAATTATTTGATTTCATGTGTTTTTTGGGTTCTGATTCTGGTCAAGAAAAAGGATATTGTGTAGGAGTGATATTTCTAATGATGATGGGGTATCTGCAGAAATATAAGCATAAATGTTAGGGTCAGCACAATACGTACTATGTACACGACATATTCTTGTGACGGAAGAAAAAAAACAACATTGTTAGAATACTGACTTATTAATATAATAATAAGTCAGTATTCTAACTCAAGAATAAAGAACTCCGGGTTTCTTATACGGAATTCAAGGTGCAAATTTATGGCAGATAAAGAAAAAGAATCAATAGCTCCACTGAGAATCTTGTGCAGCGCAAAAATATTCCGAACTTTCCGAAGCGGGATTCTCCTACACCTTTGACCAGATTTTATGTTATTTTTAATTTATTAAATATTTTCATTTTTGATATATACTTCCTAATATGTATGCCTTAAACATTTTGTTTGTCATGTACATATTATCGTGAAATAAATTGAATTGAATTGAATTGAATTGAATTGAATATCGGATATTTTCCGCCGTAACTCCAGGTTGTCCATTTTGAAAAGGGCGAGACCATCCTCGTAGCTGTGAAGATTTCTGTGTTGACCCGCTCAGTAGGGCAAAATACGTGGAAACTTTTTCTGCACTCTTTCGATTCTTGCAAAATGTGTTGTGTAATGGGGTGTCCAAATAACTGATGAATATTCCAAGACACAATTGGTAACATTATAACAATGATTTTATCTTGAGAATAGTGGAGTTTGTTGTTTATTAATGTTTTGTTAATATTTTGTGGACCTCATATTCCTAAGGTAAATTACCATCTCCGGAGGAGATCCGTGGTTCGACTCCCGGTAGCAGCCAAATATTGTTTCGTGGATTTGATTATTCTGCATGTCTTTCTAATTGATTGATTAATTTGTTTTTGAATGAACTTTGTTCTGAAAAAATTGCAACTTCACAATAAGAATGTGTTCTTAATCTGTTTACTTAAAATATTATTTAAATTTATTTTTAAATAGAAAGTATTCAGTGTCTATAATCTTTGTTTTCGTATATGCTTTATCGGAGTATGAGTAAACATAACATTTTTGTATTCCGAGGCTATAAAAGAAAGAGTTATGTTTTTATATTTTAATTCGGTTAATTTTAACCTGATGATATGTTTATTTTTTGAAGAAGAGACTACCAGTAGGCAGTTATTGACTTTTTTATAGATGTAAATAGTGTGTCATAAGAGTTTAAAATAAAAAAATCATTTATAATTTATAAAGTTAACATGATTTAAAAATACACTTTTTATAATAAAGGAAATAAGAAATAATTTGAAAAAAATATATTCTTCTCGTTAATCAACAAATAATAGACTTAAAATGTGTTGTAAATCATCACATTATACGAGATACAATATTATTGCGCAAATGTAAAGTTTTCCAATTTTCCAAGTGTTGCGAATTTTGAGTACGATAAATGAGTGGTATGAGAATGTATTACACGCTCGAATTTTATATTTCATACGAATCATTGTGCTGTCATTCAAATTATTAAAAAAAAATTTTTAAAGTTATCAAATTGGATAAAAATAAAAAAAATAACAGGAGACACGCAAATTGCGTTGCAAAATAAATTCTTAATTCGTTCCCCACCCTAATGGCCTCTTACCGCATATTTTATATCTGACGAGGAGTTTGCGACTTGTCATTTGTTATCATTTTTATTAGTCACATGTGACTGACACTTTAACGAGGCTGGAGCAAAAAATACCCCGCGACTAACCATCGATAAATTGTCAAAAAAGTTAATCGATTGAACTCCATCTGGCAAGGTCCGGTCGCGCGTGCTGGCCGTGTAATAAACCATAAAAAAACACAATTCGTGTTGACTGATCGCGTAAACCTGTCTCGCTGTATGTAAACTATCCACCGAGGCTCTCATGTAAGGAAACTGCTCTAAATGAGGCTAAATATAAACTTTTAAGTTGCATTGTAGCGGAAATGCGTGTAGCGCGAATAAGTAAGTAGCGAAAATGCGAGACCACGAAATGGACTTTTTTAAATATATTTAATAGAGACACTAACAGGATAATGGGTACATGATACTCAAATAATAAAACATGAAGACTTTGCCCATTATCCCAATTACAAATGTCTTCAGCACGCTCCAGTAACATGTATTTTTACATTTAAGTAAATTTTACATGTACATATTGTATTGTACATATGTAAGTGTATTATTATATTATGTTTGGATGTAGTGCGATAATATAAGAATATGTAAATAAATAATTGATTTAATGGATCTATAGGTTCAGGAACTGCAAGAATATCAGCATCAATGTTAGGGTCAGCACAATACATATTAGATAAGAAATTTAAGAATAAATTAAATACTATGTTTTAAACCACTTTATTACTATATAGTTGTCAACTAGTTTCGGTTGGACTCAACCTTCTTCAGGACAAATATAATATAGACTATATTATAATTATAATATAAACTATATTATAATTGTCCTGAAGAAGGTTGAGTCCAACCGAAACTAGTTGACAAATATATAGCAATAAAGTGGTTTAAAACATAGTATTTAATTTATTCTTAAATTTCTTATAATGTCAAGCCACAAAGTGTTTTGTTGCTTTGAAAAGTACATATTAGATATATTATATGCGACCCAACCTTGTGATGGGAGAAAAGTAACCAACATTATTAGTGTGCTGGCTTATTCATGGTTTAACATTTGAGTTTAACATAAAAAGACTTGAAATTAGTGTTCCCGGAATATCTAAATATAATAATTTCGTTCGAATTCACGTCTAAAAAACGAAATGACAGGGCTGGAGATGGCGATCTCGAAACTCGGAAGTGCGGATGGCAATACAGAAAATAAACAACAGAGCCACCACCGCTTCTCCCTGGCCCGTCAAAAATATACCATACTACACATCATTAAAGCAGGGCTTGTCCTATACGCGAACCATTTATTTACGCTGAATTTACATCTCCTCCGTGATTTTTCACGGGTATTGTCGACCATCTTGAGTCGAGTACCAATCTCATTAAAGATATGCTCAATTTAAAATCTGACGAATGATTGGTAATTGAATTGAAAAAAGGCCGGCCTCAGAAAAGGTGAGCCGATGATTTTATCCCCGTCGCGGATAGTGAGTGGATAAGAAAAGCCCAAAGAAGAGAGGATTTGAAAACATTAGAAGAGATCTATATCCAGCAGTGGGAAGATAGCTAAGGAAGAAGAAGAATAAGATTTAATTAATTCATAATAATTAATACATTAACAAATTAAACACTAAACGTAAATATTAAAGCGCCATCTCTTATTATTTAAATCACATATTATCTAATTAGGTATTAAAACCACAATTACTACTAAGTATTACATACATTAGTGCCACCACAGTGTTCACCTGTGTATAAAGCAGTGCATAAATCAGTACATAAAACAAAGTCCTTTAATATATTATTAATTTAATAAATTTATAACTGTGAATAAATTAACAAATTTAGCAGTTAACTATAAATATTTAAATATTAAAGCGCCATCTCTCGTTATTCAAATCACACATTGTCTACTTACAATTAAAACCATAATTAATACATTCAGATTAATTGTATAGAGGGCGTCATACATAAATTAGGCTTGAAATAAGGCGATATCCAGGCTGTCGCATCAATAAATAACTACGGCTACTAACGGCTCTATTCTTTCGCCATTCAGGTTAGCATTTTTTTTATTGATAAGGCGGTCTCTTCGCTACGCCGCAGACGAAGCAATGACACTAGTGCAGCTCTATAAGAAGTCCGCACAAACAACTTCACAGTCTCAGCGGTGCGATAGGGACCAAAAAACCTAAAGATTAGCAGTTACTGATAGGACCTTCAGGCGGCAATACAGGCCGCTAAGCGGTCATTAGTGAGCGTTTCGCGGCCGTTGGTATCTGCAAGTGGCTATCGGCCGTACTGCCCACTGTGCTGCAGATAGTGGCCAGATATTAGTATCTGCGATTAACTATCGGTTATTACCTGGTTCTTTTCATATTTATTTATTTATTTAATTAATACACGGTACAACGTACCATTAAAGAAACAACATATATAAACATGTTTAGATTGATAGGTAATAATAAAAAAAGGAGATAAGGTATAACTCTATCAAAAACAATTAATAAAGTGATATATAAAGAAAAATAAAACATTACATAACATAAAGAAAGTATAACAAAATTACATCAAATGAAATAATAGTTATCAAATCAAATATGAATGTCAACAATCAATAAAACTACAACAAATTAAAATAATTATGTCTGAAATTCAAGAAGCAACAAAATTACAACAAAATGAAATAATTGTAAACAAATCAAATCTAAAAATCAAGAAGCAATAAAAATGACAGTAAAATAAAATGAAATGTAAAATTCAAAAATCTAAAAACAAGAGATAGACATGACATCAATAACCAATTATAAACGACCGAATTCGTCCAGAAGAGCTTTCTTGTAGGCGGCTAGTGTTTCCGAAAAAACATCCGATAGGTAGCCATACTCGTTTCCTAACCTATGGAGCCTTCTAATAGGTGAGCTATAGAGATAATTTACACTAACATTGTCACAATGAAACGATATACTTTGTCTAGTGCTCCTGGAAGGGATGTGATAAAAAATTAGCTGCGTTAGTTCTGAACTGTTGTAATAATTATTTACGATTTTATACAGTAATACGAGGTCAGCAATTTTCCTTCTATCGGATAATCTATTTAGTTTAATTAGAGACAATAGAAAATTATAATTTATGTCCATTATTGGTATGTGTAATTTAAAATTAACAACTCTCAAAAATTTGTGCTGCACTCGCTCAATATTATTGGAGTGAACAGTATAATGTGGAGACCATACAGGAGAATTAGATTCTAATTGAGTTCGTACTAGAGACGTATATAATAATTTAATGGAATTTATAGTGTTAAAGTCTTTTGTAAGCCTCAAAATAAATCCTAGCATCTTCAACGCATTATTAGTGATATTGTCAATATGTGGAATAAATGTTAGTTTCTCATCAAATGATTTGGATATCTTTTAAAACCGGTAATGGTAAAACCACGCATTGCTTCAGCGATTTTAAACAATCAGTACAGATGATACGTTGCCGTGTGTGCGTTCGAGTTTGACACATTTTCAACCGTATTATATTTTTAGGTTAGAATACATATATTTTAAGTATATTCTTGCCTAAAAACTAAAAGTTAAAAATAGAATTACCTGCAGAAAAAATAAAATTACCTTTGTACCTCGCCTTAAAGTGACTGTAGTGTTAAATTATGTATATTGCAACATAATGGATTTTCACCTTTAAAAAAATGTCCTAGTGCCAAAAATATCCCAAAATATCTGTTAACGCTGCACATAACTAGGAGTATCCCGTCCCTAGTGGCGGGAAGCTATAAAAACACTCGCGCGGCAAAGATCGATCTCTTATAGTATTCACTTCACATAAACCACGAAAGCTGAGAGGATTCAGGACACGGAGCCACTAGTTCCACCCGGTAATAATCACTATTGTGCACGTCCATTCTAGAGAACAGCAAACCATAAGATACCTCACTAATTTTTGTATTATATTCTCTTTTACAGAACCCTCATTGGATTCAGCTAGATTTTATTTAAAAATAGGTCAATTGTCCAGTTTCGCTATGTGAAAACATTTATATTTGACGATATGCATTCCATCAACGTGGTTTATAATTTACTTAAGACTAGCTGTGCCCTCGCGGCTTCGCACGCGTAGATTTTTAGTACACTGTATGGATCGTCATAGCACTTTCGCGAACCTTCTAGAACATTCTACTTCCAGAATTTTATCGAATGTACAGGAACCTTCTAGACACACCAACACATTTCGCCACTCAGTTCAGAACTTTAATAAATATTAATTTATCTACACAAATACATCCTGGCAAACCCACATAAGAAATAGAGGGGAAACACGTAGACTCTTATTGGGACGTGCTTGCTGTCGGACTACTTTTCCGATAGAAGAGATGTATATTTCTTTGTGAAAGACGGGTACATTGATTACAATTCACTTAACATCGATTGATATTCACCAATTATCAAAATGTTCGTGGTCGTCGGGCAAAGACATTAAACTTCCTACAAAATGTTTTGAATAATGAATTGAATAATGACGTCATAGCCGTTACGGAAACTTGGCTGAAAGAGAGAATTTTGGATTCTGAATAGTCGACGATGGATAATATTTGTTTCGTTACGATCGCAAATTCTTGTCTACAGGGTGGTCGGACATGTATAGCAACGAAGCGTGCAACAGAGGTGGTCGGACATGTATAGCAAATAAGCGTACATTTTAGGCTCTCGCATGACTGGACGTGAGAAGTGAAATGCGTGTGGATAGCTCTTAACAAGCCTAGGGGACTGCCTAAACAAGTAGTTTATATGGTTTGCATATACCTGCCTGGTGTATCTTCCGGTTGCTTGAACTTTTTTTTAAACAGAGTTACGACACGGAATACTTGTAGCATCAATTTTCTTACTATTCTCAAACTAAGCCAAAATCTGTGCTATGAAAAAATGACTAACTTGCTGGTGTCCCGGAATGGGACTCGAACCACTAACCACCAGATCACTAGGCGAGCGTCATGACTCACAATTTTCACTCACAATCACGGCAGAAATACACCTGTAAAGTAGTGTGGACTAGCTCTCTTATGTCCTGCATTTATGTTCGATGTTTCTGTCAAGACAAAATTGTGTACGTATGTTAAAGCCATGTATTCACTAGGGGACAAATTCTCCCCCAACAGCACGCGCGGCATAGAGTCTACGTGACGTTGCAACGTCGTGCACTGTTCCGCGACGTCGCGCACAACATAGCGCGGCATTTCTACGTGCCGTGGCAACGTAGCCATGCGCACGGTACCTGAGCGAGCTCACTGCAACATTACGCGGAGCGTCAGTACCACGTGGTATGTTTACAAGTGAATACGCATGCGCTGTATCTGTCAAGATGACAATGTGGGGAAACGAAATTGTTCTTGAACTCATCGAGCTGTATCGATCGAAGATCGCATAGAATATACGTCCTTCTTTCTCGTTGCAGTAAATAATTTTGCATCCACTACCTTTTTCTCCTCTTACGTTTCGATAAACTCGTTAACATAAACAGATACGCAGCTGTCAGCATAACCTCATAGTGCGAAATTTCCGCGACGTGTGGAAAACAATAATTATTTGTAAAAAGGACCTTGTTTTTAATAATATTCAATTTAATACTATATAACTCGTTAATTTGAAATTGCAACCCAAAAAAACATTTCGAATTGCGCGGAACCCCGTTTTCGCTAAATGACGAAGTGTAAATAGATACCGCAGCTGTCATCATAACCTCATCGTGTGACATTTCCGCGACAAGATATGTGAGTCCCGGTGTGTACACGTCAAATGACCGCGTCATTGTCTCCGAAACATGAACGTAGATGTTGATGCGACATGCCGCGCGGAATGCTGCGCTATTTGTCCCCTAGTGAATACATGGCTTAAAGTATACACTATACATCATGTATTTATAAATACAAAGATTAAAACAAATTAGGTAAACATTGCTCACATTGCCAGACGATCATTTTAATTATGTGATGTATTTGAATTAATTAATTCTTTATAATGTATTGTATTCTTTTATTTTATTTATTTTATACAACGTACAGTTTATTACATTTTATTTTATTCTAGACTATTAAAACTATAGGAGCCGAAGCCAGGCAGCTCGATGCTGTACTATCCCGTAGCTAGAAAAGCGGAGCTCCGCCAGCCAGCAGAGCTGGCAGTGCACAAATCAGTTTTCAGGCCAACCCTAGTATAAGGCCACTAGTACTGGATCTTGACCAAAAGAAACCGCTCAAGGCGACAAGCCGCCGAGATGTGATTTGTACGAAGAAAAGTAGGAGTTACCAGAAGGGACAGAATCAGAAATACTCAAATAAGAGGATGTCTCGGAGTAGAACGTAGTTTATAGAAAAATCTCAGTTACGGTGTCTGGGACACACCTATCTTGCAGATGCCGGCAGACAGACTGCCAAAGCGGATACTCCAGGCAAGAACAGAAGGCAGAAGACCAAAGGGCCGTCCTAGGAGGAGCTGGCGGAAACGATTGGAGGACTGCTGCGAAGCGAGGTTGCAACTAAATTGGACTGACGTGGAGAGCCAAGCCCAAGATAGGAAAAGTTGGAACCTTTGAAACCCCGGTGCAGGGTCCCCGACGCAATAGGATATGGGATAAAGGAAAAAGATGATTAAAACTGTAATTAATTCGTAAATTATCTCGCTTACCTCTCCAAAAAGAGAAACTCTTGTGCTTGGAGAGGGACTAACACTTATAATTACATATTTTGTATACAAGCATTTCAAAAAATACTAATTACTCCCTTTCTTTTAACTCGTAGTGTCTGCTTGTCTACCGAAAAAACTTTGGATCGATTTTTAATGCTTTTCCCGTGATCCAATCGAGCTGAAATATTGCAGACAGACTTTTGGCGACGATAAAAATTACGTAACAAATTTTCTTTAAAAATTTTTTAATTATAGTATTAATTTGTATCTTTCGAAATTTTAACGGTTTTTTCAAATTGGAAACCATACAAATGAGAAAGGAGCCCGACGCGTCTCGAGCCATGGGTCCGATCAGACGGTTTCGCCGACGCCGTGCCCCCCCATACCCGAAACCAATTATTACGTTTTCGACCCCTATGCCAATTATTACGTTTTCAATATTCTGTAAGTTTTAAGGATAATAATATACATGCAATAGATTTTCCACATGAACTTAAAGCAAGAGGAATATGTTGATAGAATATCAAATTGGAAACAACACAAATGAGAAAGGAAGTATAATTTGGTGCTATTCCTGAAACTTCATATTTCGCTACTTATAACTTATATTGTTTAATGTTTGTTCTTTTTAATTTTATGTTATATTTTTAGGTAAAAGCCTATACACGTTGCCGCTATTTACTTTATATTTTTAACTTTTATACTCATGTTTTGGTGCTATACAGATATTGTTTAATGTATGTGCTTTTTGAAATTTATTTTATACTCTTTATGTAAAAGCCTAATGGGCGTAAACAAATAAATACATAAATAAATAAATAATTAAAACTTGGGTTAGTTTTTTTTTTAATGTTTTCTTTCTGGCGTTCATTTAACTTCTTTTTATTTGTTTATTCTCAGTTATCTTCATAAATCCTTTATTCGAAAATGTGTATAGTTTTGCTGATATTGTTTGGAGTTGCATTCTATACTGTATTCTCGCACACAAACTGCACACGCAGTTTTGCGAGATATTTTTATATAAAAGGGTTTTTTGTTTCGAAAAAATTGTCGATTCCACGTGTAAAGAACTCTGGACGTGTTGACGCAATTAACATTCAGAGCGGTCGGTCCGGCGGGACGCGGGCCGCATCATGAACATGACACATCCTAAGATTCGGTTCAACATTATTCGCGAAGACGGCACATCCCATGGTTCAGCATTGTTCGTGAACTTTTTTCGCGACTCGGACATGTTTTAGGCAGATCATTTTTTTACTGAAAACACACGAGATACCGAGAGAACTATAAAAATGACATTTCTTGTCAAATTTACGCTGAAATTTGTTTATACATGGTGTGTTTAAATAATATCGAAAATTTATTTTTCACACATCCACCAAAGGACATTTTCCTCGCCGTCTGAAAGAAGAAGTCTAATTAGTACCCGTGCCAATTAGATGGAATGACTTGAGCAGCGATACTGCGTCAAATTTTCCAAAAGCATTTTAAGTAGTGGTGGACCTCTTTACATTAAGAAAGATAATCGAATTAGTGCGTACGAGGATTTTTCTTTGTGTTGGTGTTTATACCCTTAAACATCAACACGGCGAAACAATGTGCGTCGTCCGTTCTTAAATGGAAAGAGGTCTACAACTACGTTTCGAAGATGGCCGCACATCAGTGGACAACGAACCAGCGAAAACAAAAAAATATTATCTAATGCATATTCACTATTTTTTTTAAATAATTTTAAAACACTAATCCAGTCCCTGACTTTGTAAGTGTAAAAAAATTTTGTTGAAAAATTTCAACAAATTTTTTTGTTTTGTATTGTAAGTACCTATTGATGTAACTCTCGATAATCGAGAGTTACATTTACTGGGTTTCGAATTGAACGGAGTAGTAAAAAGGTAATTGTTTTAATCTAGATACGTTTTAAAATACATAATTCTCTATGTAACAATGTCCATCACTAACAATAACAAATGGCGTTACGCTTCGTTAGATGGCGCCGATCTCACAACCTCAACTCGCGACCGAAATGATTCTATCGTTACTATAGTTAGCGGGATGGCGCTGTTTACGTACTAATACAAATATAGTTTATACTAAAATTTCGCGGTAATTTTACTAGGCGAGAAAGTTAAATTCTAATTGGCAATTTAAGAAAAGAAAATTAGGTAGAATTTCAACAATTAGATTTTTTTACTACTTGAATTAACAGATACAATAGGTTCGTTCACATTGTAATACGTGTTAATGTAAAAAAAAAGAATTTGTCTACGATTTGGATTGATTTTGCAATATTTTTTATTTTGTTGTGATATTAGTTCAATGAATAAAATCAAATAAAAATAAAGATAAATCAAATAAAAAGTTTGACATTTTTGATGGGTTACAAAATGTTTTTGAGGATATATGATGTTTGTTACTTCTTCACGCAAAAACTACTGAACGGATTTTGATGAAACATCGCAGTATTACGATTATATTTTGATTATACGTCAGAATAATAAGAATAATAACACATAAATATATTGAGTAAACTAACTGTTCGTAACCGGCGTTTCACGGGTTAAGGATTAAGTTAAAAATAAGTTTGTTGGGGAAAACATCTGTCCGCATCGCTCCCTTGGACATCCCATCTACCATCTAAATGGAAACATTATTTTTATTACTGTCTTTGCAAAACAATTTAACCTCTGTTTCCCCCCACAAAATTATTTTTAATTGAATCCTTAACCCGTGCAACGCCGGGTATGAACAGCTAGTATATATAGCCAGTGTATTTATATTTAAATAGCAATCTATACCCGACGATGCCCGGGATTAATCGATGCTCTAAAAAACAATAACACAAATTTTAATTGGAAAATATATTTTTTCATCATCGGGAAGGGGTGGGAGGCTAGAGGGTGAGGGGTGCCATTGCCTCCCTTGTACATGTTGTCTTATCACGTCCAGCGCGGCATGGGTTTTGGAACAGCCTGTATGTGATTGAAAAATTATTTTCCACGAAATGCAATTTGCAGCGCAGCGCATTGCGCAGGCCGGTCACACGCTTCAAATAATACATCTATTTAAAGTCACCCCGGGGGCTTCTGCACACGCGAGTCTTGTTCACATCCAAAATCCAAGCATAAACGTGTCAGTGGCGTACACTAGGTATGGACTCAGGTCGTGTCGCCAATAACGATGCCATAAAAATGGCAATGAACTGTGTTACCACTCCATATCACCATTTTGTGTGGATACCTCCCCGTCCCGCTCGCACTCGCAAGAAAGCCAGCGCGACGGTGAGCACGGCCACTTCAGCATTAGAAAAATGACAAACACGGGTGGCGAAAGAGTAGGGCCGATATGGAAGCTACTACTCATTGAACAGCCCTGGATGTGTGGCGGGTCCCTCTTCCCTACGTGTAGTCCTGCAGTACAGACACCACAGCACTAGTCATTTGAGCAGGTACCATTTGGCCTGTGAAAAAATAAATATGTTACTGTGAGAATTGTTTTGCGTTCATGAAAAATATTGATAGTGTTACTAGTTTCTAGAAAAATTCAATTACTTATAAAATGAAGATGATATTAATGAAGAACATTTCTCACTAGACTATAGAAATAGAAGGAATTACATATTTGTAATCTAGGATTTTTCAGTACTCCCGACGTTTTAGATTCATTATATGTGTATTACTAGAAAGGTTTCGAAGTCAATCGATCATACGTTCGGGACTTTGGCGAAATGAAATTCCCCATATAAAGGACGACATAACCGCTACGCGGAACTGTTTATTGTGACAGTTCAGCGATTCCATAGATCGATTTTAGCGAAGGCGGCGACTCGTGTGAATTACAAGCGATCCGCGAAAGCAGATTACGAGACTACCAATCGAGCATTAAAAAGTGAAAAAGTGCCATCACAGACGTATGAATATTTTGGGAAACTTAATAATGTATCCCACAGACAAGAGGAAGTCTCTCAATAGGTAAAATTAGTACAATTCAGAATATTTTGAGTTTGTTCAAATCTTTCAGAACAGTGCTGGATTTATGTCACAGAGACATTATTAATCAATTAATTAATGGATTTATGTCACAGAGACATTATTAATCAATTAATTAATTGATTAATAATGTCTCTGTGACATAAATCCAGCACTGTTCTGAAAGATTTGAACAAACTCAAAATATTCTGAATTGTAAATACTGGTCAAAAAGGAATTTAACAAAAATTGGAAATAATATTTCCTGGCGTATCCTAGTGTAATGCAAGTATTCGGATGAATTTCATTACACATAATAAAAGTATATTGCTCCTAAAATTCCGTAAAATCAATTGTAGATTTTCTCATTAGCGACATCTGTGGGGATTTAGGGGAATGAAAATGGCTTTGTACAGGCCGCATGGAAAAGGCGCTTACAACTCATATATGAAAGCTTCACGCAATTTGAACATATATACAACTTCCAAAAAATGAATAAGCATGGTATATTCTATCATGGGTGGAAATGGTGAATGTTACAATTGTGTAAAGTGATCACTTAAGCCAACCAAAAGACAGGTCATAAGTCCTGTTACACCCAAATGACTTCTATACCTACTTTCCCATAATTAATACAGTTTCGTCTCTGTGAGATATCTATAATATACACTAAAATTAGTACAAATTTCATAATAGCGTTTCCAATCAAGTTTGTTTCCAGTGACATTGGCAATTAAATTAAACTTAAGCTTAAATTTTCGAGTGTCATATTTGTCTCCCACCGCCGCGACCTGCGCATTCAGCTAAAAATGGAGCTCCATAGATTAAAAAATTATTTTTGTAAGTATATTGCATTTTTTCTTACTAGATATTTTCAAACGTATGCCAAACGATAAAAGATCATAGCTGGAAAATTACCATAGAAAAATATTAACCGTGATCAATTTCTTTACTATCATTTTCTTGACTTATTCACATAATTATTATTTTTGTTTTTCATATATTTAATTTTTTTCGCTCGTGCTCTTTTTAAAAATTTTTAAAGAAATAATTTATTTTCAAATATTTTACATTCAATAGTTCAACTAGCCCAAAAAATACATAAATATGATAGTTAAAAGCAGAAAATATAAAGAGAGTTATGTACTTAGTAACTATATCTTCAATATACTGCACAATCATTTAGACAGAATCATTTTTACTGAAAATATAATGAATTGGAGGGAAATTTCGCCTATATGACCCACCGAGTCCTAAAGAATAAGTTTCCAAATTTTGAATCTGATCGGTCAAACGGTATAGATTTATAGAAAATATATCAGGGATGTTAATAATTATTATTATCAGTGTATTACATCTAGATTTATTCCGTATGAATTTAATGTTTTATTCCCTCTAAATCATAGCTTATTTAAATTAAATAAAGAAACGCAAACACAAACAATATTATGATTAATAAAATAAACTTAGTTTTCACCACTTTTTTATATTAAAAATATCAACATCTTTCAAGGCCTATGGCTTCTTCGTCAGGATACAATTATATAAATATAAAAAAGTGGTGAAAACTAAGTTTATTTTATTAATTATATTAATAATGTCATCACAAATTTATTTTGCTATTTTTGAAGAAGAACAAACAGTAGTATTTTGACGTTTCTAATCAAGTTAAGTATTATTCATAGAAAAAGTATTAAGTCAAATGAGTGGTTATATTTGTGATATTATAAAATAATTATGAATTTTGAATAGAATTGCGGTCAATCGATAAATAACTGGTCTCCATTCGACCATCCTATTATTAAGCGAAAAAAATGAAGCTTGCAAGGAAATAGCCGAAACAAAGCAGATAGGTATCTACCCTTTTCGAAATATTATATTTTTTCCTGTTCATAAATCGAAAAATATAGAACGAACAAAATGGAAATTTAAAAATATAATAGCAGACGATTGAAATGATGTTTAGGGGTAGAAATAGCTGCGTCGATGACCTCTTAATTCGAGGCGGAATATCGCCGAAGTGCACAGTTTGAGAGTTTCTGCTGCTAATAAATTCATTCATTTTAGAATATTTTGAGTTTGTTCAAATCTTTCAGAACAGTGCTGGATTTATGTCACAGAGACATTATTAATCAATGAACAAACTCAAAATATTCTGAATTGTAAATACTGGTAAAAAAGGAATTTAACAAAAATTGGAAATAATATTTCCTGGCGTATCCTAGTGTAATGCAAGTATTCGGATGAATTTCATTACACACAGTAAAGTATATTGCTCCCAAAATTCCGTAAATCAATTGTAGATTTTCTCATTAGCGACATCTGTGGGGATTTAGGGGAATGAAAATGGCTTTGTACAGGCCGCATGGAAAAGGCGCTTACAACTCATATATGAAAGCTTCACGCAATTTGAACATATATACAACTTCCAAAAAATGAATAAGCATGGTATATTCTATCATGGGTGGAAATGGCGAATGTTACAATTGTGTAAAGTGATCACTTAAGCCAACCATAAAAAGACAGGTCATAAGTCCTGTTACACCCAAATGACTTCTATACCTACTTTCCCATAATTAATACAGTTTCGTCTCTGTGAGATATCTATAATATACACTCATTCATTTTCTTTATAATAATCTGAACCCCTACAACATAAAATATCAATTCTTCTGCGCATATGAACCACAACACTTGTTCTTAATGTTCATATTCTTCTGTAACAATAATTGTTACTAATTTTATTTTGTTAGCTTGTTCGCCATTTGCACAGTAGGTACACGCCTAATCACTGTGCATTTAATGTGCTTATTTCGTACATAATCGAATTGCATTGATGTTTTGAATATGTGCATGTTGCTAGACCAGGCCGACTACGCTTGTAATTGGGATAATGGGTTGTATTTGAAGTAAGTATTATATTGTTATACCTATATTATAGGTATTTACTAACTTATTTCTTATTATTATTTTATCGGTATTATTTTTACGAGGTATTATTTTATCATCAGCAGTATTTTGTACCTAATATTCTGTTGTGTGTTAAGAAGTAAGATCCTACAGAATCAATTGATGATGAAAACTATTGTTTTGAATGACAAGCAAAGGGAATTGCGCACTGTCTGAATTTCTTGTAATACGTCACAACACTATCGAAACTTCGAAAACGGTCTACAGAAATCTGCAATTATCTACAACCTTCGTGGAAGGTCCACAAACACCTAGAAAAGCCTAGAAGCAACGAGAACCTTCTCATAAACACCAGAATAATATAGTAGGTTCAATAATCCAGTTTTTGGATATAATTGTGAATCTAGGCCGCCGGGAGAGCTGTCATATTTGACAGGTCGGTTCAGTGCAAAGTACGCGCGTACCGCGAGATAACGCCCAGTGTGGCGTTAAATGCAAAGTACATAATTGGCGAAATAAATAAGTAATTAATAATACGTGCGAGAACGGAATATTCTAGCAAGTGTTAAAAACTTATTACCCAGCGATAGTAAAGTGTTCATTTACGAGTGCTATTTTGCGAAATAGTGTAATTAATAGAATAAGGTTAAGTTTATTTCACAAATAAAAATTTAAACAATCTGTTTATACCATAGATAATTTTATTAAATCAACGTGTTTCGGGAGCTATGCTCCCTTCTTCAGGAAAAGTAATGTACTAAAACTAATTTGACAGTTTAGAACAATAATGAACATTAATGTGGGAGGGGTTATGAGGGGGCGTGGATACAATTTAATTAAATGGCAGTAGACAATAATGTGGTAAGAGGTTTCATTCTTAAAGTATTTATGAAAAATATAAATTTAGAATATTTTTTGAGTATGTCTAAATTTTTCAGAACAGTACTGGATTTTTGTCACAGTGACATTATAAATCAATCAATGTATATTATAGATGTCTCACAGACATCATTAGACATTAGAAAATTTGAAACCAGAGTAATGCGACATTTAAGATGCTTACATAGCAACAATTACTCGGAATTCGCTAATCATTTAATTGAATGTAATCATTTTTTTAATGTTAATACTGGTGTTAAATTACAACAGGTACTGATAATAGTGGTTTTCAATTGGACAATCTCGAAATTAGGAAAAATGTTAACCAGAATAATCAAATTAATTTTACAACTTGCCCTATCTTGAATATTTTTCCATTGCAACTAATTTTCAATGCGAATTCAAGTATTATTAAGAATGCTATGTTTGGGAGAGTGTTGTTCTAAAAACTTTTATTTTTAAAACTAGTGTTGTTTTAAAAACTACTAATTTAAAAATTGTTTTCATACTTTGTTTATTTCACTTTTCTCTTGTTTTATTTATTATATAATTGGTTAGATTAGCGTTAAGATCTGAAATTACATTGATATATTGAGTCGTTCATAATTGAGCTCCAGTAGGATATTTCAAGATTTATTTATTTCTTTGATTTATTGTACTGTGAACTTGTGAATACTCTAAATAAATAAATTTATATTTTTCATAAATATTTTTAAAATGAAACCTTTTACCACATTATTGTCTACTGCCATTAAATTACTTTGTGTCCACGCCCCTTTTTAACCCCTCCCACATTAATGTTCATTATTGTTCTTCGTTTTAAGTGACTTTTTACATTGAATAGTTAATTAATAATTAATTAATAAATCGCTAGTAATTTAATTAAATTAATTTCCCGTGTTTTCATTCACTCCTCCCTAGCTATGACACGTGACACTATTTTATTGTGCGCGTACGCCATGTATTCGGGTTTTTAGTGTTTCCGACATAACATCATAAATTCAACATCGTTAAAAATGGGAAATATAACATGACCTTTAAAAGGAATTTGTAATAAATCTTTTTATGGTGGTTGCGTTATTCACGTAGGAATATATTTATAAAAAAGTGTAGGCACAATATACCTACATGTCGAAACGAAATTAGTATTCGCTGATACTGATAAATGTCATTACAGCGGCCGTGGCACCTCTGATATAATATCTGGACTACCGGCCTTTTCACCGAACGGCCGAGCAGGTCCGAATTCAACTGGCAGCATTTATTATACAAAACATTTACACTTCATTATTATATGGAACATTCACAATTTAATGACAAAACATACAAATTGGTCGATTTTTTTTATTTCTGATTATATTTTATACTAGCTGTGCCCGCGAGGCTTCGCACGCGTAGATTTTTAGTACACTGTTTAGATCGTAATAGAACTTTCGCGAACTTTCGCGAACCTTCTAGAACATTCTCCTTCCAGTACTTTCAAAAAATTTATCGAATGTACAGGAACCTTCTAGACACACCAAAACATTCCGCCACTCAGTTAAGAACCTTATAGAACTATCGGGAATTTTCTAGAATCTTCTCCTTCCAGAACTTTCTAGAGCAGGTTTTTCCGGAACCTTCTAGACTCACCGACACAGTCGGCGCGCCTATTTTGAAACAATCTGATCCATTTGCGGCTTTCCCATAACAAAACAATGTGCAAAACAATTTTCGTCACCCACTCCCACCCACGCACAGCCACCTCCACCAAACTCGCATATTTTCGATGTGACACCAAGGGCTATCACACACCGTAACCACCAGTGGGTGGTTGTGGTTGGTTGTGGAGAAAACTTGGCGGATAGGGAATCACGGGTTTCTTTATATATATATATATATTGATTATCAGTATTTTATAATGTTGAAATAAAACATATATAAGTTACAAAGGATGATTATTTAACATAATACAAGTGACAAAATGGTAATGTATAACTTGAACAATAACATATTTAATTAGAGTTGAAATTTAAAATATAGACAAAATGAAATAAGAAATTATAAACACACTAGCAGAGAAAAATTATCTATATTGTAGCGAGACTGTGTACCTACTAAATGCTGATAACAACGATGTCACGCAAAGGCGATCAGTCAACTGTGACCGCAGACCGTTACGCACGCAAACTAGGGTTACTCGTCTGTGACCGCGTTATCTCTCTAGAGAATTCTACGACGTTCCATTTGATAGTAGAATACTACACAGAATCATCTAGAACTTTCCACAAGCCTCTCGTTACCTCTAGAATAAGCCTTTCTAGGGAATGCTCTGGAAATTCAGTTTGTGACGACAATAGTGCTACATCCGTAGCGTAAAACAGCGTGATTCGTGATATTACAACACGCGATATTAGCAACCACTAGAACATTGTAACTACCAGTGAAACCAGCGCAAGTGAAGGAAAGAATAAACCAGAGCGAGAAGTTTCAACGTGCGAACATTGAACGGAGCTTTCCAGAAGTGGTCTAAACAATAGAGACAGCGTTAATTAGTTAGAATTAAGGAATAGTTCAATAATAGGTGTGTGTAATATTCGGAAGACATTTAGCGACTATAAAATTGTGAACGATACTATAGTTAAATTGTGAATGTTTTTTGAGTTAATGGTCATGATGTGCTACCAGTTACGAGTACCGACAAATATTAAGCAAAAAAAGATATTGTAAGCCGTCCTAACCCGTATACAACTGGTTTAATATTTTGTGGGTTGGACACTTTCAGCAGAACTACGTTCAATGGAGAAGTTTCCTGTTTTGTTTTCAATTAATGGAAATGAAAATTTAAGTAAAATTGAACAAAAGTAAAATAAAGGTATCTTAAAAACTAAAAGAGTTCAGAATTTTATATTTGCGTTTGGCATTCGATCATTCCGTGCTAAAATATACTAACTTTAATATTCTTTTTCTGTTATTTAAAGAAAGATTTTTTAAAAATTCACTAGCTTATTAGTTTTGGTCTATATTTTAATTCCATTAAGTTATATATAAATATTATAAATATATATATTTAACTTAATAAAGTTAAATAAATATAAAGAGAAGCTTTTTGGTGCAGTGATTATGACGCTCGTCTAGTGATCTGGTAATCAGTGGTTCGAGCCCCATTCCTGGACACCAGCAAGTTAGTTCTATTTTCATAACATATATATATAAACAATATACATTCATATATATATTGTTACGTTGTAAAATTTATTGTAATATGCTCCATGCAAGTAATTGAAATTCAAGGTAGGTACTTGAACAATCGCTCCCGTGGTAGATGCGCAGATCTAGCCGCTACTTCTCGTAATATCTATAGAAGGGCGCACCGTGTCATCTGTCTAAGCTTATAAATCTGACAGCGGCCGTTGAAAATACCCATTTTATTTCACTGTTTTAAGATTTAATCATTGAAAGGTCCGGGTTACATCCGCGGCTATTGGACAGTCCGGTATGGCTTTGTAACATTGACACGCAACTTTTAGATTCCAACATTGTATGTCAAATATTATATAAACTTTGATTGTTCGCAGGACTTTTTCTACGCACTATGTTAAACATGCTGTATATAATTATTTGTACATAGGACAAATGCTAATTCATATGCCACCCGTGTAGGGCGCATATACTTTCTAATATTATGTGAATGGATCCATCACTATAAAATCTAATATTTCTGGACGACACTGAGGCCTGAGGGTATGAATCACTGGGAGATGATGTCAATTGAAGTCTGATGTTCAAAAAAGAAACACCCAAGTACAATTCACGCCAAGGGATATGTCCGAATGCAGCGGTAACCTCTAATTATCATTTCTAACGTGGATGGCGCACTCTGATCTCATGCTGGAATGCTGCGCATAAAAGTTTCAGTTGGACGGGATATCGGCAATGCAATCTGAATTGACGTTCCTTTTGAGCAACAGAACAGACTATGTGAAATAATGTGATTACATACTAAATTATGCTTTATTGTTCCAACATTCTATCTTGTCCACGTAAATCTATATTTAATACAAATTTACTTATATTACTCATATTACTTCTGAAATATCAATGATAGTGCTAGTTGCATATAGATAACCTCAAATAACTCAATTTTGACATGTCAATAGCGGTGAACAAGGTATTTCAGAAGGTAAACTATGTATTTTTTTATATTTAATAGTGTAAATTCTACCTACTTCAAAACCCAATATGGGAATAATGATTATAACTCTTTTTCTAAGTTTCACAGTGTAAATTCTACCCACTGTGTAACCAAATATGGGAATATTGATTTTAAATAAATTTTATAATTGAAGTAAATTTTATCATGTTAACATTTCACAATTTTATTACTTGAATAGTTAATTCAGAAGATCATCAACAATTTTATTTATTCCATTGGATTAACTGCTTTCATATACCTTTCATTTATACTTTCTTGCTGATTCATTATATTTCCAATGATCAGTCAATTCTTGCAATTCTTTTTTGAATGAATTTGACAACATCTTTCGTAACCTTGTCTATGTTTCTGTGATATACGAAATTGTTAACTGAAAATTCTTTTATCTAATTGACCTTTCCCACCTGTAGAGAATTGTAAAATCAATACTAAAAAGAAATGGTATAGTGCTTTAGGGTAGTAAAGGAACCGCCTGGGATTCCGCCATGTAATCCTGCTGAGCCAGTCTGTGAATTGAAGTTCTTTCAGAGAATATATA
>JADDOH010007539.1:0-10082 GCA_016648135.1 Agrypnia vestita
GGCTGTACCAGAGCTAGCAGCAAAAACTTGGCAGGTAGATTCTTGACTATGTTATGAGTCTAAAATGTTCAAGCAACCATGACCTAATATCAATAGTTATGGAGATTTTTATATTCGTAACTTCATTTAAGTCAAACTAAATATGAAATAGTAAGTAAAAGTATTATAGTATTAATATTATTAGGTAGGTACATGTCGAGACAAGTTTGCACCCGCACAGATGGCCGGCCGCTCTGTGGCCGCTCTCCGGCGTTCGTTTTTATTATCATTGTCACGTTAAATTATTTTACAATTGCGGGGACATTTTACATTTTACATTTTTACTGACACGTTTATTGCACATTTTAAAGCACACTTTTTTGCCGCTTTCTCTTCATCTATAATAATAAATAGAAACAAAATCTTTTGAAAATAATTCGGTCAGTTTTTTTTCTTTAAATATATCGCTTGTGTCGTGGTATTTTTTACGCGCTAAAGATACGGTTCCAATTTATAAACTTCGATTTCTTTACAACGCTTAAGACTTTTCATTTAAAAAACATTGCACCCAACATAACCTCTTCCTGTCACAGCTACGACATCACATAATAGAGAGATACTGAGAGCATAGAATAGAGAATATAAACTGAGAGCGCCACACACGCACAGATTTGTCAGCCGCGGCCGCACAGACAAAAAGTATAGAATTTCAATTCTTCTGCGGTCACCTGGTCACAGTTCTGGAAACCTCCACCCGCGAACACCACACACGCTGCGGTACGTATCTAGAGGTCGACCGAACAGATGTACCTCTACGGTCTACCGGAGCGTATATGGCCGCCTTTATGCCCGCGGCACCCCGCGCACAGGGACGTATTAGCTCCCTCCGTTGCGGAATTTAAACATAATTTGTAACCATTTATTATTATTTTTATTGGCAGTAAGATTGATCCACAAAATAACTATGTTACATAGACAGTGAATATTCTCGAACAATATAATACTGGAAAAGTACTATTCGCTATAACACAATAAACTATTAATGTAAGTTAAAGTAAATTTTTAAATTCAGTGGAAGATTTTTAAGATCGTTTTGCTTTTAATTTTTCCCAAAACAAAATAAATAAATAAATAAATAAACACACAAATACACACTCACACAAACCCACTATTGGACATGTTTTTCTTATTCTTTTATCGATTGTATGTATGTGTTTTCGCGTAATTGGCCCAAAACTCTGTACATCAATTATTGTTTTTCTTCAAAGATTGATTAATTATATGGCTGTAAGAAAACCAATAAATGAAAATAAATAAAATAAATAAGTAAATAAACCTCCAGTGCCGCAGCCAAGGCGTCGGATTAATTCAGCGCTTATTTATTGCCAAGGTACTGGACGCCTCCGCTGATAACTATATACCACTCACCATGTTCTTAGAGGTGTGTTGAAAGATTGCTAGTATCTGTCGAATCGATCTCAAGTAGTTGTCTGTATTTGTACGTTTATCATTATTACATGCTCTTGCTATATCCGTTCCACTTCACATTATTGTTCCTCCCGTCTTCGAATTTCTATCACACTATGTTCTCCTATGTTTTTGGTACTTATATGCTTGCTTTTTACTTGCATTTACTCCTATATATATTTGTTTCATTTATCCATCCATCTATAAGATCCCCATACGCTTTATCCTTTTATTTCATGTGTATATGGGCCGCAAATTCATATTATTTTATTTACAATATTCTTATCTAGATACACTTGTTCAATTATGTTTTGTGGGTTATTACTACCAAACCCGGCGAAATCTGAGCTAGAATAGCCAATCGTATACACATTATCCGTTCTGATGAGACTACGCTAATGTCGGACAGGTTTGTAGTGATTACATAGTTAATATATTGTATCTATATTTGAGTATATTATTTTCTTGTCGTGCCATTAATATGCTTACACGTTATCGTTATCTCTTTCCTAACTGTATATACCGTCATTGCGCAATTACCTATCTGTTGTAAAAGCCTGAAGAGCGTTAGTCTACAGATAAATATAATAGAATTATAGTTAACTTTCCTATCCGCCCACGTTATCCGACTCCCGCGAAACGAAAATGAATCATTATTCGCTTCTCGACAGAGCGTTAGTCTACAGATAAATATAATGGAATTATAGTTAACTTTCCTATCTGCCTACGTTATCCGATTCCCGCGAAACGAAAATAAATCATTATCCGCTCAGTTAAGGTCACCCCTCTGGTACATCGTATACGTTTAATCCGTGCTTCACGGCCAATTCCTATAAATTATTTATGGGGCGTTTTCCTCTCGCGATCCCCCGATTAGGACCTGCCTTCCTTACTTTCGCTTATATCTATGCATCTCTGTTGCACGGGAATCCACTCGAGATGAAGATATACGGCTCTTAAACGGTTTCAAAAACCCAGCAAAAAAGCCCATAATTCAGAAACCTCGTGGAACTGTCAATATCATCGTCACCTTAGAGTAGACGTTAATCGGTTTTTTAACGGCCCAAAATGCAATAACCGCGACCCAAAACTCTGAAAACCGTGTTCAGCATTTTTTATGGGAAGCACATGTGGACCGCTCGGACCGCATCGATCGTCAACCATTTGTACCAAACACGGCTTTACCACAAGATTAATATGATTTATAGGAATTGAATAGTAACTGCCCGTAACCTATATCCGATCAATCGCTACTAACTCCCTCCCAATACTAGCGTTTCATCATCCCCAAATTTTTGTAGCCCCAATACTCCGCCAGGTGGGCTTAGCTCAATTTTTCCCGCGTAGCATTTAAATCATCTTAGAGTTCAAAAAAAAATAATAAAATAAAAAAAAAATCTATAGACACAGGTGATTCATCACAAACTGTGTTTTGTTTTGATAAATAACAGCTGTACCGCCATTGTTTTTCATTGAGTATCGCTTGAAGTTCTTGGTGACATAAATTAAAAATGATTAAATTCTTATCAAAATAAGGGCCCGTGAATGAGTAATTTGAACATAACTTTTTAATCACTCTGTGTTCGTGAATCAAATTAGCATATTTAATGAAAGTCCTAGGAACATTGTTTTAAGATTATTTCATAATTTAGTTTATTTCTTAGTAGAAAAATGCCACATGGCCACAACTGGCGCAGCAATCTTACTTTTGTTCTAGTTTTGGCCATGGGCATGGCCACAACTGGCTCACATAGTGCGTCAGTTTTGGCCACCACAGTTTTTTGAAAGACGTAATTAATTCGGTATTTACCATGACATTTGATTATAAAAACCATGGCCATAAAAAGAAGGAGGTAATTGAATAAACGTCAACAAGTCGACTCTCCTGGAGTACCTGGAAAGTAATATTCAACCAGATCTACTAAAATATTTCCATGATTCTTATCAAAATGTTTTAGATTGGACTAGTTGTACTATGTGCAGTTTGGATAGCTTTTAAATATGATAATTCAGTTCAGCAGTTAAGAAGAGTACAAGTACAATCATCGAATGAGTTGAATTCTTTTAATGCATTTATTGTATGGCGTTGTACATACCATAAATACATAAACCACCAATCTAGGCCACACACACAAAAGTGGCAAGAATGCCGCTTCAACGAAATCGAGGCAAAGCAGGGTATACGAGTCTATACAGGTCATCGCACCGTCAGCAATACACACACGCAGCTAGATTTCAGGAGAGCTCTTTGTTCGCAAAACATATATAAACTAGTCAACGCTCTATATGGGCATGTCATTCTCTCAGCAACCCCCGGCGTACGCCGGAGGCCTTAGTCCATCGAGTATCTATCATTGTCTTTGTAATCGTACTTATGTATAATTTGTAATTGTTTTATCGAGCAAATAAAATCATCTAACATTTCAAGACTGTGGAGAATTCCCGTCACATGATGGGTGGTGACCCTAAAAAGCAACCTTCTCCTCATTCATCGATCACCACAAACTGGTGACTACCGACGCTCACCTTCTTCCGACCCCCAAATTGGTGAATCCTGACTTGATATGAACACAGCATAGAGCGACATTCTTTCCGAGCACCTTCATCTAACTCCCAAAATTGTTTCTGAGGTAAGTTTATAGAACTCCATAATCACACATACGGAAATAAAAACAATTTTTTTTTAAGTTCTATCTTTTTAATTTTCTGAGACGCGTTTCGCCTTATGAGATTGAAAATGCCCTCTCATAAGGTAAAACGTGTCTCAAAAAATTAAAAAGGTACCTAGAAATTAAAAAAACAATTGTTTTTATTTCCATATGTGTCTTTTAATGTTAATGCACATTCCCAAAAAAAAGTTGGTATCCTCAACGAGACTTCTTTGATGATTATTCTTTGATGCATCAGCCATTGATTTAAATTCAACAATTACAGTGGATACAATAAGTAATGTTCTACACAAAGTACCAGTTCGAGAAGACCCATTCCAAAAAGAAATTCATTTGCACTTTAATTAAATATCTACTTCAGCAGCTTCAACAAATGATGTTCAGAATGAATTGTTCACTCAAGTCAAATCATCTGATGATTTATGCCACGCAACTATATTTCTGTTGGCTCTTCTTCACAAATTATTATTATGACAACCGCAAGGCCATATATTTAGTTAATAACAGCATAGTCTGGCCAAAGAAAAAAGTAGTATAATATCCATAAAAGAGAGTATATCTTCTGGCAAGTTCTATAATGGCAGTTAAAGAAGCAGAGATGGAAACCAAGGAAGAGAAAAACAATTAGGAAAAGATGTAATGAAGAAAAAAGTTGGCAGTTTAAACAAAAGAAAGAAAAAAACTCTTCTGGTTCGCGTTTTCAGAGGTATTCTGCCGTGTTTTTACGACTTCTCTGGCCGACGTTTCGGATCCCATTGCAGGGTCCATCATCAGGGCTGATGTGTTGTTGTGAGACCAACTGTGGACTCTGAAATGGGATCCGAAACGTCGGCCAAAAAGGTCGCATAAATACAGCATAATATCCCAGAAGACACAAACCAGAAGATTCTAAGCGGCCGTGAAAATCTAAGAACATTCTTAAAAAAAAACTCAACAAGTGAGGAACAGTTGATGGGTTTATCGTCATTGCAGGGTTCATCATCAGCCCTGATGAAAGACCCTGCTATGGGATCCATAAAGTCGGCTAGAGAGATCAGATAAACACGTAATACTCCAGAAAACTAAAGCAGAAAATCCTTTCTTATCTTTACAAATTGATCTGTCCGGGTATAGTATGGCATTAAAAGTTACCTCATTATTTAGCAATAGGCACAACAAAATCATTATTATAATAAAACTCATCATTTTCCTACAGTTACTTACCTATATTGTTTTATTTTTATTCAAAATATTAAGAAATCTTATAAAAACTGAATCTTATAAGAACTGGCACAATGACATGGCATAAACTAGGTAGAAGTGGCCAGAACTGGCACATTTGAACACATTTCAAGTTTGACTAGCAGGAAAGCAATCGGCTTCGCCGATTGCTTACTGCTAGGCCCTGTGGGCGGCTATTGTGGCCGCTTCGCGGCCAATGATGGCCGCTCTGCGGCCAGCGATAGCCGCTGCGTGGCCAATTGTGTTTGCTGTGCACCAAACACAATTGTTTACCTATGCCTACGTCAGCCGCTTTGCGGCCAATTGTATCTGGCAAATTTCCACTTTTAATTACGGGTAGTTTAGATATAATTAAGACAAAGTATTTATTCAAAATTTCTAACTGATTAATAAGTCAGAGCGGAATAAACCATAGTTCGATAGGTAGGTACCTACTCTCTTCTCTTCTCGCAGTGTTGATTACTTTTATACAACATTATAAAAAATTAATCTTTGTTTAATTTGGTTTGTTACACAAAAAAAATATTTGTTATTAAAATTTTAACAAAAAAAATATTCTCGACCGTAAAAAAAAATTCGATCCTGCCAGGATTCGAACCCGGCATCTTTTGATCTGCAGTCAGACGTGTTATCCGCTGCGCCACACAACCCAATGGGCACCATGGCAAAATTATTGTATACAAATAAAAATCATCATCCAAATGCAGAAACGTACGACATTGGTTAGGGTAATTAATATATTGATGTTTCTATTTTAAATTCTATTAAATTTTATATATGTAGGTACTTGTTTTCTACATTTTCAAAAAAGTAAGGTGTTAAAGTTAATGTGCTATATGGAGAAATAAAAAAATCCGATTCTGACTATTTTTGAGTTCGTAATGATGCATAGTTGGAAAAAAATATCTAAAAGTGGCCAAAGCTGGCCTCCCAACTCCCAACCCTTTATTACATTTTTGTGTTATTTTCATAATAATTATGAAATTTTCTTTTCAGTAGTGATGTGAACTTTCTATAAATAAGATTGTCATGTCGGAAGTTTTCATGAAAAATATTAATTATAGTGAGGTGGATAATTTATAAATTATGATAAATAAATGGAATTTTCATTTTATCTCTTTTTTATACTCAACAAGGTTATGTTTTCTATGGTCATAGTTGGGTCTGTGTTTAATCTCTGACTGAGATTTGGTTTGAATTAGGGATGGGTCGTCGACGTATTTACCGTCGACGAAACGAGACCGTCCACGTCCATCCATCGACGAGACGATCAACTAGTTGAATTCGTCAACTAGTTGACGCGTCAACTTCGTTACGCGGACGTTCTATCTAAACATCGGGACGATGGTCAACTGTCTACGGTTCAACGCGACGCTTCTCGACGACTCAATCGTTGGCTATTTTTATGACGTTAATTTTTAAAATTTAAAGAAGTTCGAAGGAATATAGTTTCGCGGAAAGTAAAACCGCTACTTGTGCTTATATGTAAAAATAAATATTTTATTATTTATTTGTTTACGCACATTATAGGCTTTTATATAGTGTTTTATATACTTCTTTCTATATATAATAAAGAAAGAAGTAGGTGTACACAACAATTTCAGGTGTAAGCAGTAAAATATTAGTTCAATAAAAAATAAAATAATTAAACAGAATTGTTTTATTTTATACAGCGTAAAATTGGGAATTCACCGATTCGTCGCACGTGACATCACAAAAAATCAAATAAAAAATAATAGATAATAGCTTATTAAGCCTATCTCGCCCTACGCATGTATTCAAATTTCAAATCTCTAGTCATAGTTCGTGTACACAGATCTGCACTCTATGGTAGTGTACTTTAGAGTTGAAATGAAATTACCCGTCGAGCCGTCTATGACGTCTATGGCATCTACAAGTCGACAACGAGAGATGAGAGAGAAATAAACGGAGACGTTTTGTCTTGCTCTCGCTCGTTGCTTTGCATTACGTTGAATCTCGAATCGTCCACCGACCACGGCGTCCGCCGTCTACGAATTCAACTAGTCCATGCGATGAACGTAAACCGTCGACGCGTCGATGCAACGTCAACGGTTGATTTCAACTAGTCCGTCCATTCAACGCCCATCCCTAGTTTGAATCACAATCGACCAAGGAGATGTTTCCCCTTGGTCACAGTGATCTTCGATCTGAAGAGGTGTTCCTCTCTTATCGCACTTATTACACAAAGCACATTTTATTGTTTTATATGGATCTGAAGGGAATATTCCCTTTATTGCAGATATCACCAAAATGATTTATCAGACGTTTGAAAGAAAATAGATGTTTCTGCTTTCATCCTTTTATTGTAATGTCAAACCACAGAAGTAAAATATAAATTAAAAACAAAAGCACAACAAGAATGCCATATTCCTTCCATGTAAAACCAAATATGTCGCCTTTGGGCGCACTTTTCACAATTATGTACTGACAAACAATGCAAATAGTTTTGGCCTGACCCAAAGAGGTTGCTCGAACAATCTGGAAAGTAACTAGTATTTGTATAAAAGTGGAGGAACACAGTTGATTTACTTACCTATTTCTGCATTTTGACATTAGTAATGTAGAAGAATACTTGAAAGGATGCGTGTACTGCATGAGTGTATAACTGTTTGTTTTTTGATATTCTAAATAAATATATATATTTTTTAGTTTAAAAAGCTTACTTACTTACTAGAATCACTTTTTTTGTGTTCATTTTTTGCGCACATTCTTTTGAATGCGGTCTAGCTATAACAATAGTCTGGTATACCTTTCCTATAAGTTTTATAGGCATTTTCGGGTCGTACAAGATTCTTGTTAGCGATCTAAATACTATTTTCTTTTTAGTTTCATTCATTCAACCATTTACAACAAACAATGAATGATTTTCAATGGGGGACGACTCTTTGTGATAAATAAATACTCCCTCTACCGCGACCTGCGACAACATTTAAGATCAGTTATTGTATATTTTAACGCTTCCTTTGTTTGTGAACCCGAAAACAAATTGTGGCGATGATTTGTGCTATCAGTCACAGCCGTTGCAATAATTGACTCCGACTCTTGACACAAACTGGGAGGAATATATATCTCGGCGATAATAACATGCATGTTCGACACCAGAGCGGCTATCGGCAGATGATCTTTACTCGAAGATGACTAGGCAGATCTGCTTGCCACCTTTGCAACGGCATTAGCGAAGGGAAAAACTACATTTCAAATTGAAGACTACAACACACACACGTTCACCAGTTTGAAGACTACAAAGTGTACACTACATTTGTAGCAAAACCTACATTAAGTGAACTAATTGTAGTACTATGAAATTGTAATACTAATGAAGTGAAGTAATTGTAGTATTAATGAAGTGAGTTAAATGTTCTAATTCAAGTATATTCATTATTCTAACAGAAGGGGTGTAAAAGCTGCTTCTAAGGGCCGGTTGCATCTACTTGGTTTATAGTTATTTTCGTTTAAACCATAAATTTTTGCATTTCCTACCAATCAAATAACCAATTTTCATAAAAATCTTTAGTTTTTATGAAAGATTATAAACCAAGTTGATGCCACCATCCCTGAGTTAATTATTTCTTTTAGCTTCTATTTTTTTGGAGCAAATCAGATGAATCAACATAAACGATACCCAGATAAAGTCCAACTATCAAAAAGAACTATTCCGAAAAGCCATCAGCAAGGGCCATGAGAGTTGGAAATGTGGAAATAGATTCTTTACTCTTCGCGGTTGACGTAGCAAGGCTGCACAAGGCTCCCACCCAAGAGGACCTACAAGAGTGGATAAACTCCTTCAATGAACTCAAGTAGGGATGAAGATCAGTACTGCGAAAACAGAGGTTATGGTCATAGGAAGAGATCAAGAGCTGTGCTCGATCAGCATACGGGGGATCCAGCTGAAGCAAGTCGAAAAATTCAAATATCTTGGGGTGGAATTTTCTAGCGACTGGAGAGAGGAAAGTGAAATAGATAGAAGAATCGGAGCTGCAGCCGGCGTTTTACGTTCTCTATATAGTGCAGTGATAAGAAAATTCGAGCTTAGTGTCAAGACAAAATTGACTGTTTACAAGTTTGTGTACAGGCCCACCCTAATGTATGGCCATTAAATTTGGATCCTGATGGAGAGAGTGAGAGCAAGGATCCAGGCTGCCGAGATGAGTTTTCTAAGGGGGACAGCGGGAATTACATTGATGTACAGAGTGAGAAGTGCCAACATAAGGCACAGACTCGATATGGAGCCCCTACTCCTACACATAGAAAAATCACAAATGAGGTGGCTTGGACATGTGCTAAGAATGCCAGAGGAACGAATACCACGAAGAATCCTCCTGGCAATCCCGGAAGGAAGACAGCCGGTGTGTCGCCCCGGATTAAGCTGGGAGAAGCAACAGAAAAATGTGTATGAAAACAGAATGGGTCTGGACTGGTTGACTCATGCAGAAGGAACGCAATACAGGGAACATGAAAACACCTTGTCGAGCATTCTGGGGATGAAGATGAATGAATGAAAAAACGAATGTCTCACTGCACTAAAAGGAATAACGTACGTAAGGTTGAAAATTCAATATGAGGTTAATGGTTGACAAAGTATATTTGTCATTCACATATCATTCTACTGACGAGAGAAAGCACAGGATCCTGATGAAAACTACATATTTTTTTGATAGATAGATTTTTTCTGTGTTTCCTTCTAATTACATAATTAGTCTAATTTGTTTTAATTAGCACAGAACT